>JANAVB010008198.1:4572329-4832329 GCA_029216955.1 Iris pallida | reverse complement strand
TATTGGACACTGCTGACTGCAGTTGTGGTCATAAAGGAAACCTAAATATTTTCATAGAGTTCTTGGTCAATAACTTCTACAGAGGGATTATTACAATCTAACACCGTTCTTATTGGCCGTTCTTTCAACAAAATGGTAGGAATCTCTTATCCGAATATAGCTAGAATTTGTTGGTTCAAGTAGAATTTCAGGGTTCGCCTAACATGGATAACTAAGCAGTGAGAGTCCATAATAGTGCAACACCTTGCTATAGATTTTAATTGGGTAAAGGTCTGGAATCTTTAAGTCACAATGACTAGTGGTACGGGATCTGTGTTTGGTGTTGTGTAGGAGGCATGTGCTTGCTTGGGTGGAACGCATACGTTCTAGGTGTGATGTGTCTTACATGGGTCATGGGTATTCAGTTTGTTCGAGGAAATGAGTCGATATTTCATGGTTAAATCAATTGGACCATAATGGGCATTCATGGTTTTGTCCTATGGAAAAAGTTGTCGTACATGTTACGTAATTAAAATGGAGCACAAGAAGGTGGGTTTGTATGGGACACGTATGTCATGTGCGTAGCTTGATTGGTCTAGTTCATGAGTGTAAAGTTTGTGGGAAGGAAAATTCTAGTGTTGTGCTCCCAATCTCAAAGTCACGGTCGTGGATATCAAATGATACAGATAGAGGTGGACGCTATGAACCACTATTTTATTAGTTCAAATTAAGACCAATCTACCACAATCATCTGCTAATTCTTAGAGGGGTTTGCCTATACACTTCAAAAATTACATTCTCGATATTGATAATAAGACATGATTCTATCATGGTACGGAATTTGAAGAATCGAGGTTGCGATCTTTACCGCGGTTATCCAAATGCACGAGCAAGTTGTATATGTAATACGAAGATCGTATCACAAATTCCAAGCAGATGGAATAAAGGTTACGAATGGCATCTCATTCCAAGAGGTAGAGTACACTAAGTTCCAGGTTCTACCAACTTACAAAAATTTGGTTAATCGTAGAAGGCACGATAATAGGACTTCTAAGAAGATCAAATTTCCAAGAAGATGTATGTAAATATGAGGTACTTTTGGATCATAGTCTCAGACTCTATAGGAAGCCTGGCTATTATTTACTCAACATTACCCATATATTGACCATATTTCATCCAAGCAGTAGGAGAGGTCTTTGTCAAGCATAGCCAGAAACAAGTTGGTATAGCAGTACTCCATTCATCGTTTAACATATGCTTCGAAGGGGTACGATTAAGGGATTTATGGAAGAAGGATTAGTGGACCATGAGATGGAGACTACACGATAGGTGTAGGGACTTATTTCGTAAAGTTTGGTTTTATAGCCCAAAATATGACGATATCCATGGATGATTTTGAGTAGGTCTCAATGGGTTCCCTAATTAGACATCAATCTTTGATTGAATGACTTTCGAATTTTAATCTATATTGGTTGGACAAGGTCCCATATAATTAATTTGAACCATTCCTATTAGGTTAGGGTGATCTCGAATAGGTTCCAAGTCAAGTGGTTGGGCTAACTGACAGTCGGGTTGGTTAATTAGGTTCCTAAAGCCCAATAATGTGCCTTTTATGACTTTTGTATTTAAGTAGCACAAGAAGACTCAATTGAGAGACATACTAGTGATATGTGCGAAGTAGGCTTCGAATAGATCACAACCATATATTGGGTCGAAAGGTTTGAGTCAAGGTTGAGTCTCTAATTGTAGTCGAAAGGTATATTGGTATTATGGTAAGGGTTATAGTTAAGTCATTTTGACTGGAAATTCGTACAAAAAGTAGAGTACAAGGGAACGTGTTTTTGTGGGACATGATATGCCTAGGTGAAGGTGGACTCGTCTAGGTCTTGTATATAGAATTTGTCGGAAGGAAACAACTGATCTCGCACTCCGAATATCGATGTCACGGTAAGGGACACCAAAAGATCTAAATAGAAAGTGGGTGTTCATGAGGCACTAATTTATTATTCTAGTGGGGCCAACTTATCCTAATCAATCGTTAATACTAGTAAATCCTAAAATTTAGAGGGCTCACAACCTATATACTTTTGAAGTTAGAAAAATTAAGACAAGGTTTTATGATTAAAGAAGTTAGAAAAATTCAAGTCGTGATCACGGTGTAATAGATAACGTGATACGATAGATATGGATTAAGTTTGAATATCATTCTCTGATTTTAAATAGATGGAAACGATTGTGTAATAGCTTTCATGGCCATAGGTGATATGGTGGACTAAGAGGAACATTCTGTGTCTATCCTCTCACAAATACAAGCATTTATTTTTCTGGATTAAGTAAGGAAAAAATAGTAAATATTTTAAGGGAGAGGGGATCGAAATATAAATACGAGGTTCCGAGGGCGATTGAATAATTCGAAGGGAGTTGTCAAGACAGTTGCGGATGAGATCCTAGAGACATCTATATCTCAATCTACGTAGGTTAATCATATGAAGAGCAATGCACTAAGGTTGATCAGACCATAATACACCGATTCTAATTAGACAATATGTTAGGGGGCGTCCCCAATTATCATATGTCCTGAACAAGCTGTCCCGACCCGCACCCTATAGTAAGGGCACGAGAACGTAACAACGCCCAGCCTACGCCGCAGTATCGGCGGTAGAATACTGTCCTAGGTCACATCATCTAACAAAATAATGCTAAGCAGTTTATACTCCCCGAATGGGGGTGACATAGCAGATACAGTCTCAATCACATCTAAGGTAGAGCATGATAAAGATAGATAAAACATGAAATCCAAAAGAGATACAGGAGATAGAAGTCTAAGTGTCTAAGATACATAAACCCAGAAATACATCTCAAAACTTCAATACAGTAATCCACAAGTAAATTCAACTCCAGACAAAATGAAATAACTATCTAAACAACCTCTACTGTGTCTCCTCTAGGCTAGCAGGCAATCCCAGGCCATCTGTAAAATTTATCAATAGGTCCAGTCAGGACAGGAGCGAGCACATTATATCTCAACAGTTCATAGCAGGTTAGAAATATAATCATGCAGTAAAATAAGATACAGGTACTGAAAGAAATACAGTATATAAATAGAGAGAGAGCTGTAATAGAAATATCTACTAATAATAAAGACTAACAGTGGCTAGTGAGTTAGAGTACAATATAGACATGTAAATGGCATAGGAGATTCTGATAAGATACTATGTAAGAGATTCTGATAAGATACTACTTGGGTATTATTCACATGCCTATTTCTACTCCCCCGTACCCCCAATCAGTACACAAGGATCCAACCAAGTTATGTTATGATTCTATGTAACAGCCCCCGAAGGGTGGTAAGCCGCCGAAGGGTGGTAAGCCCCCGAAAGGTGGTAAGCCCCCGAAGGGTGGTATATAGTAGTCCCAAAAATGGGGATTCTAGGAGACTCTGTGATCATAAGAGTATATGTCACAAGTGATCAAAGAACTTGTGAAGTATAGTGATACGTCATGTAAGTGAAACGCACAAAACATGTAGTACTCGATGCTTCCTAAGGATAACATCTCAAGAAGGGATCCGTATAGTACCAATCCGTGTGACCAACGTGACAGTACAAGTAAAGTAATTTAATTCAGAAAATAATTCTAAGCAGGATGTGAAATGATCAGAGAATGTACTCGCCTGATAACCTGAACAGCTGATAAGTATAGGGGGTCCGACTGAAACCACGGAGTCCTATTTAAAGCAACACATGTTACAAGGTGTTCAAGTTGTAATAAATGAATCTCTACAAGCAATCTATATTATCCTAGGTTCTTCTAAGTCAAATCAACTCTAGGTCAACTCCGGTCAAACTAGCTAGGGTTGGGTCAACAATGGTCAACTAGTCTAGTTAGTTAATTCTAGGTCTAAACAAACTAAGTATATACAAATCAAGTATCCAAGATAGCTACTAACTCATAGCCTAAGTCACTTACTAGACCAAGCACAAAACTAAACCATAAGCTAACAAGGCACACAAACTTAGTCATATAATTTATATATATTATTCACATTCACATATTTATATACATAGATATATATAGGAAAACTATATATATAGGCACATACATATATATAGAGAGAGAAAGAGAGATAAAAGAGTAAGTGAGTATGTGTGTGTGAAAGGATATGTATTAATGTTCTAAAATTCAGTGATAGGTAGGTGTATGTGACATGGGATACATGATGTCAAAAGGTGTATAAATGCATGTGTGTAAAAGGTTATAGGTTAACTCAGTTTATAGAAATACATACATACATACTTACCTTGTATACATACATAATACATATGATGTATATTACATTTACATGATACATACATGTATACTTGTATTATATTATACTTACATTCATGCATATTAGATACTTGTATTTATATTAACATATTGTAAACATTCATTTCATTCATGCATCTATGCATTACCTACATGTTTTATACATATGCATACATTGTATATTCATATCATTTCATACGTTAACATAGAGACATATAAACATGCACACATCATATATTTCATACCTTGTATTACCTTACATATCATGTTATATATTATCATTCATTCCTTTCATATATTACATTATCTTGCATGCTTGTATTCATATATTACATTCTATATTACCTATATACATGTATTTCCTCCATTCATTCATGCTTGCATCATATACTCTACATTACCATACATGTTATCATTATATATTGCATTACAATATTTATACATTATGCATTCATATCTATCATTACATATATATCTTGCATTCATATCTAGCATTCATTATATACTTTCATGCATACATTGTATATCATTCTTTCATTCATGCATTGCTTATATGCATTATATTAATTGTATTCCTACATGCTTGCATTCAACCATATATATACATTAATGTAAAGAGAATATATATCATATATATATATATATATATATATATATATATATATATATATATATATCATTTCATTCATCTAACATATCATACATTACATACTCCATATTTATTTAATATCCATACTACATAGGCTCATAGGTTACACAAAATGCATATATCATATAGTCACTCTTCTACTTAAAATCAATACTGTACCAATTGGGCATTCACTAAATTTTAGGATTAAAGTATGTTATATATCTTTGTGTTAGTTTTCCGAAACTTTAACGGATCGCATTTTCGTGTCCGGAAGCTCCCGGAATCGCAAAAACACCGAAACGCATTCGTCTTTCGTACAGCTGAAACTCAAATAATTTTATAGAAAGTTTTAGAACGAATTTGGCTTATTAAAATATATATTTGGAAAGCCAACTTCGATACGCTTCTTTTAAAAAAAATGAGAGGTTAATTAGAGTTATGAGCTAAAGGTTATGGCATTTCTAAGTTGTTCTAGCTACTAAAAATATGGATAAAAATTATGACAAATTTAGGTAGTTTGAGACAAAAGAAACACAAGTATATAACATAATATATCAAGAATTCACTCTCTACACTAATATATATATATATATGAGATACTATAGAACACATCTCCAATAAAAAAATATGAGATTAAACATGTAATAATTCATTCATACCACTACAAAAAAAGTGTCTTTCTGGGACCCCAAAAATCCATCTTAAAAAGACCCAAATCAGTCCTAAATTGTGATTTGGGACGAATTTTAGGATGGTAAGTGACAGTGCTATTAGGGTGGCGTGGCAAAAAGTTTTAGGACGAAAAATACCGTCCTAATTTGGTTTTATGGTCGAAAAATATAACCGTACCAAAAGAGTTTGAATTATTACATGTTTACGACGGTTTACAAAACGGTCCCAAAATAAAAGAGTTTGTGACGAATAACATCCGTCCTAAACAAATTTGCCAGCGTTACAAAAGAATGTCGTCTATATCTAGGACAATTATATAACTGTCCCAAAAGTAACACTTATGACATTACCATTTGCATTTTCCAGCCATAAAATATACATTTTAAATACACATAACAGTATTCATATGATCAGGTATGTCAAACTTAAGCTTGTTCTCAGATGTATCTTCCGATGTCGGAGCTTCCATACAAAAAAATCTTAACATCAAGGTTGAAGACAAAAAAAATTCATATATAACTCTAATGTTCAATTGAAAAACAACATAAATGCTTAGCATTAAGCATTCTTTGCCAACATTTTCAAAATAAATCCAAAACATAATACATCACACACACCATCAACTACAAAATTAATCCATTATTTACCAACATTTCCATATATAACATAATACATCACACACCATCATCAGTTACAAAACATAACATCACACACAGCATTCCGCACCATTATACACATCATTCTCTAAAATCATTGCAATAACTTCCTCTTTGAGTTCAGTCCTAAGCTCATTCTTGACCGCCTCAATCTCTTTCTTATGTCGCGCCTCTTGCTCCTAACGCTCTTTCTTAATGCGTCAGTCGCTTCCAAAATCATATTCCAGTTGCAAAGGCAATCATGGAGACGATGGTATTCTTGAAATCACATGATCACAACATGGAGAAGATGATTTACTTAATTGAAAAGCATGATATACATTATTGATTGTGCATAGAAGTAAATTAAATCCACACTTGTGGTGCCAGTTGAAATATCACCAAAGATCCATCTGAAAAGGTGCTAGAGAAATAATCTGATCCCAAAAGAACTTGAACAAAGATTGACGACCCTTAGAAAATAAAACATTGATTATAACATTTAGAAGCCTTTTTACACTGATGCATTCTCTGAAGTAACATTACATGTGTCATTACTCTACATGAACTAGTTCTTGTAGAAAACTCAGAGAATTTCATAACAAAGATAAACAAATATGCCAAATAACATGTTGTAAACTTGAGTTGAAGGTAATATCACATCTAAACTTTTACAAGAACAAATCATTTCTAGTGCTTACTACTTACAGTATAAATAGAGAACTTTATTACGAAGGTATAAGTATTACTTGTAGTATAAGTATCCAACTTTATAATGACAGCATAGCCTGCAAACAAGTGTTGAAAGAATTTCTAGTGCTTCAAATGTATTTACTATTTAGATGATATGAAGCCTTAAATGATAAAAAGAAAAAAGGAACATGTCAATGCCTTTGTAACTTTGTCCTTCTAAAGTCTGGGGAATAAAAAAACACGATCACTACAAGCTCATAATCAAACTAAGATAAGCATGCTTCATGCTATATGTGCATTTGGAGACAATTAATTAATTAAATAACACATCAAATCTAATTGAATATCGCCGCCCAAAGAAATAGTCATCCCACTGCATGTTAATTTTAAGAGATGAAATAATGTGTTGTTGTAGGGGTCCGACACTCTGATAGGGTGATGAATAATTTGTAAGCTGCTCTTTGAAATTGAATTATAGTGTATCTGAATCACATTTTATTAAGGAATGAAGGGGCATGGTAATAACTTATCTAAAAGGCCTTGAATATTCAAATTCTTAGGAATCTAGGGTAGTCTATCTTGCTATTAAGTTCAGTCACAACTTCATATATGAGAAGCCCTGATTCTTCTAGATGTAAGCACACTACATACATGAGAAGCCATGTGCTTTTAGTAAAAAAAATTATACACTTGCCTATCACATTTAACAAGATGTAACATGCTTATGGAAAAAGGTGACTTTTTCGTTCCATTCTTAAGTAAAGAATAAAAGACCTCCCAAAATTATAAGTTTAATTAAGTAAAAAAAAACATTTATGAAAGCAAGTATTACAAGTCCTGCTATCATATTTGAGTTGTATAAAGTGAGGAGAAAATATACCCAAGTACGCTAACTTCCCATCTGAGGTTCGTTGAAAATTCCCAGATAAAATCCTTATTCAAGAAGCTGAGAAAGTAAGCAGTACATTCCGGCCTGTTATGACAGAAAACATCAATTCCCTATGTAAAGATGACAGTTAAAAAGTGTTTGAATCTAACAAAATATAAAATCTTTATTAAAGGAAACTTCTACTTTTACCTCAACCAGATAAAGGTCATTTACTTCAACTAATTTTTCATCTACATAGGAAACATCAATCTTAGAGCTAACTCTAGTGCAGATCATGTCATTAGTACATAAAAGGTCATGCTTGGTTGCTAAGGAAGTGAGTGAAAGTAAAGGACAAACGGATACTATACAAATGGAACCATTTTACATGAAAAACTTCCATTTTCCTCTTCTCCTGACTTTCCATCGAACTAATGCAAACCAAAAGAAATTTTAAAGCACCTCCACCCATTCCTTGATAAGAACTCGACGTCTAGTCCATTCAGTACACATCTGGGATAAAACATCCTGGAGCCCACCATAAAGTTCCTTATTCAAAGATGAAAACTATTAAATACAAGATATTTGCAAAGTGAAAGAATAATCTCAAACATGTAAAGATAGGTACCATAATATATTGTTGTCGAAGATGTACTCTATAATATATAATCTAGTGAAAGATAATAAATAAAATAAATACTCTGCCACTCTGAAAAAATTCAGAGCTCTAATGATAAAGCATAAATGGATTCAAATGCAAAGAAAAAAAACTTTAGGAAACTTGAAACACTATGCATTTAGTAGATTAAGGTTGTGTTTGGCAAAATAAAGCATTGACCCAAACCAATTAAGAGTTGGAATCTGAACAGATTGAATTGCATGTGTTGAGTTATTGAATTGCTTCAAAGCAAGTTAGATATTAATTATGCACATCTAATTGTTTTAACATCTGTTTATGAAAATAGTCCGCATTTCATAAATTTTAAAATAAATTTGGAAGTCTTATAATATTATCACTCTTACTATAAGACTTCATAGAAATCTATATACGTAAGAAGATAACTACGAAAAAGCAATTTACTTTTATTTTTTTTAAGTTCATTGAAAATATCAAATTAAAAATGGTTATTGTTATATTTATTCCTTCATCGTCGTCATCCTCCACGATTCCTACTTGTCTTCTTCCTTATATCTCTTAGTTCCTACCGTTCGATCTGCATCCCTAACCGGCCTTGAGGTCACAGTCTCCCAATTAGTACTTATATGCAGCTCCAAACTGTCCAACCGAACTCAAAACCTAGGCTGTTAGATCTCCAAAACTACTCCAAGTTCAGACATGATCCCAACTCCAATGTAGAAGACAACATTAGACCCAATAAATGAGAAAAAGTAAGCATGCATGGATATCAAGACCGTTCTCGAGACACAAAAATGTGACTCCAAATTGGTAAACTAGTTGTGGATGTTGTAAGAGAGATGGCGAGTGGTTTAAGGCATAACGTTGGAGCTGATATGTAGGCTATTGTTTATCAAAGGGTTCGAATCACCTTTTTTGTTTTGTTTTGTTAATTCAAAGATGTTACCAACCACAATGTATCCATTATGAATTTAGACAAATTGAAAAACAAAAGCTTAGGAGCTTCCTAAGGGGGTTGCTTGCTAACTAGAGGAAGGGGAGTGAAGCCAAAGAGAGGTTGCGAGATAACAATATATAGAGGATCGATGAACTAAGTGTTGTTTTCCATTCCGGCATTATTCGAGATCAACAAGGTTGCGAGATAACAATCATGTGATAATTGTCCCAACTAATAAAACATCAAAATCTTAAGTGTATAGATGAATATTGTTATTCAAGATCAATACTTACAATATCTACAAAACATGAGATATACATATATATATCAAAAAAAAGCTACTGCAGAACTCATTAGAGGACCGAAACTTACTTTTTTAATAAGAAGAACATGGAAGAAGAAAAGTTGAGCAAGTGGTAGAGTAGCAAGCATTGCCAAGACAGTGCAAGAAACCTGACACAAGAAAACATGAGAGATTAGATGAAAATACCCATACACAGATGGATGCTTTCTTTATGGGAACAACATGGCTTATTCACTTAATCTTGAAATTATTTTCTGGAAATTATTGAAATCTTGTACAAGTCTTTAAAGACTAACCAACTTTTCGTTAAAATAATAAGTAAATCTTGCTAGAGAGATTAGAAAATTTCTCTCCAAATTAGAGGATGTGTTGTGGAACATAGTAATGAAGAAAGACTGAACTCAAAGTGCCTAATATCATAGAACCAATATATTTAAGTCAGACTTTAACATAGAATAAGATTGCAATAGAAAGCAAACTCATAATAACCAACTTGAGATTGTAGCACAAGGAAAGAATTAGATGTCTATGTATGTCAACAAATGTCAAGGTTTGAGTTAAAAGAGAATCACAATTTGACATAAAACATACATGTCCGAGATATTTGATGCACTATTGTTGAAGATTGCTTCTTAAGCACTTCTCAAGGTTTACTTCTCTGCTAATTCCTACACCGGCCTTCATTTTGGCTAAATACACAAGGTTTGAATTTAAATACTTTTTATTAGAAAATTGCTACTACGTATTAGCAAAACAGTATCACAAACTTTTGACCTTTTGCAATTATGTTTGTCGGTCACATTGTGACTAGTTTAGGACAATTATGGCCTTGAACCCAAAAAACAAACCCATAGCTTAAGGTAGCAAACTGCTAATAACTTAAAAGCAAATCAGCCATAAACTAACAAATACTTCACAAGTAACAACAACCATGGAAGGAATCATTTTGAAAAAGTTCAAAGCCAAGGGGTTCACTGTAGAAGATAAAGCATTGGCATTAGTTCTAGGCCTTTTGTGTCTAGGCATTGGCAAGGGGTTCACAACTGCTTGCTCTGCTACCAGGCCACCGAAGAAAATACATTCCATCTCAAACACTTGAACTAGAAATAATTGATAGGATGCATTTTCTTTATTTATTTATTGAAATTTGAGATATTATACCACAAAGTCGAAACTAGCTGGTGCATGTATCTAGGCTATTTGCCTAATCAAATGACATTTTTCTTCTTCAAAAGATGAACTCGATCAAATATTAATGTGGAACCGGTTTAAATAGTAGAAGATTTCAACAAAAGAAAAAGAAAATCAGGTATATTTCATCTTTCATGATATCTGTATAGTATACATTTAGATCATCTAATGACATTTATATGTATCCTGGTATGTCCCATCCATAGGCAGAATAATGTAGGGGCATGAGGGGGGCTACAGTCTAAAAAAACAATTTCTTCATTATTATTTTTATTTATATCAGTCAGTTTACATAGGTCGTGTTTGGTTCACATAATCAAAACATTAGGAAAGAAAAGTCTATCATTTACTGTATTTAGATACCAAAGGAAATAAGTAGGAAAAAAAAATTGATTCAGGAAGAAAGAAAAATAGAGGATAAATTGTTCTCTCCATCCACCTAAGGATTCATTTTCCATCCACCTAAGGATTCATTTTCTCCTCTAAAGATTCAATTTCCATTCTAATTTTCTTAGCTTTTCCAAATACCGAAAAAAAAATGATTGGAGTTACGATAACAAATGCAAAAAAATCCATATCATTTTCTTTCAATTCCGGAAACCAAGCCTAGTTCACCCTAGTTTACCCCAAGTAATAATTTTTATTTCTGTACCTCTCATTGTCATTATTTTGTCTAAGAACTCTGATATTTGTCACCATGCATGATGCATACATGATTAATGTGAACGACAGCTGGCAATGATTTCAACCTAGATTAGTACTAGATAATACACTGGCCAACTCATCCTTGTTCGTTTAATAGTACTTTCCATGTGAGTTGAACAAGAGTAAAACCCCACAAACATGATAGGACTAGCTAATTAACGAACCTATATTAAAATGGATTAAAAGGTTGGAGATAGACCACACCTGCAGGATGTTGATGACCCAGTACATGGGGCTGCAAACTTTTGTGCCATTCTGCATTCACAACACAAAATGACAATAATGTGTCACAATCCAAACAACAAAATTTATGTGGTTTCAACTTAAAAATTGATATAATACCTTAATGATTTGTAGAAGGGGGAACGAGAACCACACAAGCAACAACTTTGAAACAAAAACAAACAAGAGGAAGAGAGTAAAAAAGAGTTGTGAGAAGAATGAATTATTATATATTGTTTAAATTTCTTTCAGTTTCCAGTGGTATGTGAATGCTGGGGACTCACAAGACTTGACTTCTCCGCATGTGGGAGTAGAGGATGATACTCAATCACTACTGTATTAATCAAGATCAAAAGACATTAACGATTAATAAGTAATTAAATAAACTATAAGATAAATAGAAAATCTGGTAATTATTTATTCCACAAAATTACCATCCTTTTGGTTAGATCTTGTTATGGCCTCTTGCTGCTCCATCTCTTGCTGCATTGATTAGAATAAGAAGTAGAATAAGAAGTAGTACTTTGGTGTGAAAGTGAGAAAGGTATATATATTTGTCAAATGCATTCTTGTTTCATACATCTGTATTTGTCATTGTGTGTCATGCAAATGTGAGACCATTTCTGTTTTCTAATATCAACTTCTTAATATAGAGATATACCAATAAAAAAGGCAGAAATAGTTTCTTATTCTTGGTATAACTCTGTGGTACTTTTCTGATTTCTTTTATTCATGGCCCATGGTTTAAAGTATCGGCCGATACCCGATCCGATACAACCGATACTGATACGGTTTGGCATGTCCCGATCCAGTATCGATACGGTCGATACTGATACAGTTTCCAATGACTTGCATAGATGCATTGTTCATGGATAAATCTGGAATGGGACCACTCTTACTGGTAAACAAATATTTTTTGGTAGATCTCTAACTCGAGATCACCTGAGTTATACTCCACCCAAAATATTATCTTAACCAGCTAAACTACAACCAGTTTCTTGTCACCCCAATATTACATAGTTCCCGTACTCCATACAGTACAAAAAACCTTAACACAAGTTCATGAAGCCTTCGCTTCAAGCATCATTATAAGTTTGCTGATGCAAAACTCAAGCTTTATTGAAGGGCAAAATATAACAAGAAGAAGAAGACTTACAATCAAAACTGCAGTCACAACAGAAGAAAAAAGAAGTGCATCGCCGGTAGAACCCTAGCCAAATTTCCTACCAGAACCAAATCGTAAGGTCTCATCCCATGGAGCCCTAATTAGTTCTTCCTTGCATGGTCTAAGAAAAACCCCCTTTCCTATTCAAAATCAAGACCAAATGAACATCAGATCGATCCGATTGAAAAAATAGAAGAAGAAGAAGAAGAAGAAGAAGAAGAAGAAGATGAAGAAGAACAACTTCTTACCTAGTGGTCATTCTCAGAATCTATCACGATGATGAATGAAAGAGAGAGAGAGGTGGTTGGAGTGGTGGCGCCGATGAGATGAGGGCGGTGGTGGCGGAGGCCTGGCTCGGGGTCGGAGTGGCGATAAGGGGAAGAGAGAGGGTTTTGAGCACCGTTGAAAGGTCGTAGAGAGAGAGAGAGCAAAGGTCGAAGAGTAGCTGCCAAAGTTTTTGATCGGAGAGAGAGATATTTAGGTTGGTTTTGATCAAATGGTGAATAAGTTGTGAATGATTTTGGGATGGACGGTCTGGATTAATCCATCCGATCGAACGGTTACGATGGAAACACGTGGAGGTAAACTTTTCCCCCATAACTTTGGCAATTAGCCGCCAAATGTGTGGTATTCCTGCCGTCCTATTTGGGACGAAAATATGTATTATTTGGAACAGAACTTTCCATTAGTCCTAAATAATGATCCATTTTCACAATCTGTCCCAAAAAATGCAACTGTTTGTTACTAAAAATATAGCCGTCCCTACAATTATACTTTTAGGACTTTTTAGACTAGTGTTCCTTATAGTGTCGTCCCAAAAAGACACTTTTTTTGTAGTGTACATAACAACAACACATAGTGTGTCCAAATTTGGGGTTTTTCCACATGGACACAACCACAACACAAAGGACACTCCTATGACCTCCAAATGGACACAAATAGAGATACAACCATGGGGGTCATTCCTATGGGTTCAAAATATTTCTATATGCATGTAGGGATGGATTAGAGGAGAGATTATACCTTCCGGGAGAGAGATTCAAAGGAAAAGCCTTCCGATACGGCACCGACACATAGAGATTCCAAAAGGACACGAACGAGCTCCGAATCCTCCCAAACTTGGCTAGCACCCTCTAACCATGGAGTAGAAGAGAAATAAAGAAGATTTGGTGGAAGAAGGGGTTGATTTGGTGATGAAATCAATGGAGGTTCATCTCTAAATTAATTTGGGGAAGAACAAGAGAGAGAAAGTGGATGAAAACAAATGAATGAAGGAGTGACTCACTCCTTATCCCCCCTCATAAGTGGCTGCCCAAAAAGGGTGAGGTGTCCCCTATTTGAATGTCCAAAATACCCTCCACTAATCTATTTGATTTAAATTAGGAATGGGTTAAAGGTTGAGGTCAATTTAGTCTAGTTTTAAGTCTCTAATTAAACTAAACCTATCCGTAAATAATTAGTCTAACTAATAACTAAAATTAATATCATGTGGACTAAAATTAATATCATGTGGGCCATGCCTAACTAGTGTGTGGGTCCCACTAGAGTCAAACAACCCCCCGGGTCCCCGTTTCAAGTCGGATTGAGTTGAAATTCGAACCCGACTAAAATAACCCCAAAACAATATCATAAATAATAAAAATAAATTTCAACCCCAAAATAACATCATAAATAATAAAATAAATTTCAAAAATATTCAAAAATGTAAAATGACAAAAATACTCCTGTTTCTGAAAACTGGGGGTGATAAATCTATCCACCTTAAAAAAAATTTGTCCTCGAAATTAAAACAAAGCAATCACAGAAAACACATGAAGAAAACAATCTCATTCAAATACTTTTCAAAAAATAAAATTAGTAATAAAAAATCTCTTTAAGGCACATCAAATATTTGTAAATAAAAACTGATACGTGTCCGCTACGGACACAAAACCATCACAAAATCACACACATCAAAGGCCAAAATCAACAATCACCAACGCAATAAATATTAAAATAATTCAAAGAGTTCAAATGCAAAATATCCTTAGGCCAGAAATGACATTAAAATATCCTAATTACATGGTTAGGCTCTAGGTCAAACAGTCTCTAGGGTTTCACTAGCAAAATATCAAAATCACAAGTCATAATTTTAAATAGTTTTAAAATAATTTAAAAATTACCAAAAATTATATCATGATATAAATGTCAAATCAATAAATGATTAAAATTACAAAATTTCAAAATTACCCTCATTTTAGAAAACTGGGTGTTACAAGTCTACCCACCTTAGAAAAATTTTGTCCTGAAAATTAAAATGTTCATACTCCTTCTAGGTCAAACCCCCCACAATCAAAGTCTCAGAACTTAAACAATCATACGATTTAAAAGGATGACATATAGGGTCATGGCATACGGTGGTAGTGAAAGTCTCATCTAGGTATACTAGTCATGCTAAACCAAAACGGTCATAGGATATCAAAACACACAAGCAATCTAGGGTGCTAAACTAGAAAAGATACAGAAATAACAATCATCAAGACTGTAAGGCAGTCTACCATCCTATATGAAAACTGGTACTTACCAAAATAAAATAAAGTTAACTACCATTTATCTAATAAAAGGGCACAGAAAAATCAAATTCAAAAATTAAGGAATTGAAAATCACTTGCATTGAAATCCAATCACAATATACATATAGAGAGAGCGTTAGAGAGGGAAAACTAGCATTATATAACGTTATGTGGTTCATGTGTGTATGTGAATATACATGAAAGTTTATAGGAGGATTTGGGTTTCAAACAATAACTATCAAGTTACACTAATCATGGCATATTGGTTAAGCAATCTACAATACACAACTCCTTTACTCATAACATGCATGGCTAACCATATACATATATATATATATATATATATATTTTTATATATATATATATATATATATATATATATATATATATATATAAAGAGGTAGAGATTTAGTTATGTATCTATATATATTATAACATGTATGCCTAAGCTCTATATATATCTATCTAGATATATAATCATAACATAGAGAGGAAGGGTTAGGTTATATGACAGTGTATATTAAGGTAGGGTGTGTGTGTGTCCTTGTACAGGGTATAGCTTAGTATTGAAAGGTTAAATACAGTTTCAGTTCAGCATTTACATACACAATCTGAAATGAGCTATCATTTTAAGCAGTACAATATTAACATAATGCAATTTCAAAATTTAGGAGTTTGAAACATCACAACCAATCTCAATGCTCCCAATACATCCTAACATGATATAAATGAAATCTTAACATACTATCCATACACTTATCTACGCATACAGTTCAATATTACATATTAAATCTGAAATTGAACTAAACATTTGAAATCAATGTAAAAATGTTAACATGTATTCAGTTTTCAGGATTTTGGAGAAATTTGAACGTCAAAACCAACACAATGTTTATCACGACCCTACTTGTAAGAATATGAAACCTAACATTATATCCCTACGAAAACAATGTACACAGCTCTAAATATTACATTTAAAACAACAATTGAACTAACGTTTAAAATCCCGTATTAAGGGTTAATATGTACACAGTCTTAGATTTGACAAATTCAAACACAAAACTCAACCAATTTTTCTAAAAATTTCAACCTTGTATATAACATACATGTGCAGTGATATAAACAAAACTATAACATGAAATTTATATTTGAATTACAAATTTAAACTGGAAAAGCAGAAAACCAAAAATATTAGGATTTTGAAAATTTAAACATTAACGACATATTAATATGTATTTAGCTAGGTGGAAAATCAAGTGTAGCATGCATACGTGTCAGGCAAGGTGTCCACTATATACATTTATATATATATATTCTCATGTCCCAATATAAAAGTTTAATTCTACGTTAAAACCAACAATTAGATTCCTACCAAGATTGCAAGCAGGTGATTGACGTAATCAAGACAGTATTATTATTATTATTTAATTCAAGAATAATAACAAGAAGGAAATAACAATAAAATTTATTCTGCTTATCTGTTTATCAAATCCAAGATAAAGTCTAGCAAAATCATCGATTCATTGTATTAAGAAGAATTTCATGGTAAGAAGTTAAACAAGCTACTCCTAAGTAAACAATGAGAAACAAAACAAAACAAAACAACAATAATTCTTTTTTTTTTGAATGGCTGGAACAAAAGTAGCAAAAACATGTTCGAAAATATTTAAGGTACAATCTGATAATCATATGCGTCTATCCAAAATTATGGTACTCTAAATCCTCGTCATACTAGTAAGCAAGGCTACGATAATCACAGAGTCCTTGACTTATGCGCATACCTCTAGATTCATGGTATTTAATATTTTCGCGATGCCGCTAGCTTGGCAGCGAAAACCTTAAGTTCCCACACCCGAGAAATATAACCAAAGTCAGACTATATGTCCTCACCATGCTGGCTAATGTGACTATAGAAGACAAGATTTCCATAACTTAGATGATCTAGCCCATATAATTCCATCTTGCCAAAAATTAAATTAAATCAACAATGAATACCAAAAAAATCAAATTTATCAACGAATATCAAAATTCAAAAATGAACAAAATCCTTCAAATCATATAACTATAAACTCGGATGCTACAGCTAACATCAAGATTCAAAATTTCACAATATTCATCAAAATCAATAAATACAAACTCAAATTCAATAATAATACATCAAAATTAAATTCAACAACAGAAAGTAAAGATAAATCAAATCAAGGAAAAAGAGTTTTCAAATTGGAGTTAAACAAGATTCTCAAGGGCCGTCCCAGCAATCTCTCAAGGGATCCTAATTGTGATTGAGTATCTTCAAAAATATATCCTATTCCTACTGCAGGCTGTAGTGGTACTCTAGATCGAATACCACTACATAAACTCGACCTGCATGGGCCACCACTAAAAATGTGTCACGACCCGCACCCTAGAGTAAGGGCACGAGAACGTAACAACGCCCAGCCTACGTCGCAGTATCGACGGTAGAACGCTGTCCTAGGTCACATCATCTAACAAAATAATGCTAAGCAGTTTATACTCCCCGAATGGGGGTGACATAGCAGATACAGTCTCAATCATATCTAAGGTAGAGCATGATAAAGATAGATAAAACATGAAATCCAAAAGAGATACAGGAGATAGAAGTCTAAGTGTCTAAGATACATAAACCCAGAAATACATCTCAAAACTTAAATACAGTAATCCACAAGTAAATACAACTCCAGACAAAATGAAATAACTTTCTAAATAACCTCTACCGTGTCTCCTCTAGGCTAGCAGGCAATCCAGGCCATCTGTAAAATTTATCAACAGGTCCAGTCAGGACAGGAGCGAGCACATTACATCTCAACAGTTCATAGCAGGTTAGAAATATAATCATGCAGTAAAGTAAGATACAGGTACTGAAAGAAATGCAGTATGTAAATAGAGAGAGAGCTGTAATAGAAATATCTACTAATAATAAAGACTAACAGTGGCTAGTGAGTCAGAGTACAATATAGACATATAAATGGCATAGAAGATTCTGATAAGATACTATGGAAGAGATTCTGATAAGATACTACTTGGGTATTATTCACATGTCTACTTCTACTCTCCCGTACCCCCAATCAGTACACAAGGATCCAACCAAGTTATGTTATGATTCTGTGTAACAGCCCTCGAAGGGTGGTAAGCCTCCGAAGGGTGGTAAGCCCCCGAAGGATGGTAAGCCCCCGAAGGGTGGTACATAGTAGTCCCAAAAATGGGGATTCTAGGAGACTCTGTGATCATAAGAGTATATATCACAAGTGATCAAAGAACCTGTGAAGCATAGTGATACGTCATGTAAGTGAAATGCACAGAACAAGTAGTACCCGATGCTCCCTAAGGATAACATCTCAAGAAGGAATCCGTATAGTACCAATCCGTGTGACCAACGTGACAGTACAAGTAAAGTAATTTAATACAGAAAATAATTCTAAGCAGGATATGAAATGATCAGAGAATGTACTGGCCTGATAACCTGAACAGCTGATAAGTATAGGGGGTCCGACTGAAGCCACAGAGTCCTATTTAAAGCAACACAGGTTACAAGGTATTCAAGTTGTCATAAATGAATCTCTACAAGCAATCTATATTATCCTAGGTTCTTCTAAGTCAAATCAACTCTAGGTCAACTCCGGTCAAACTAGCTAGGGTTGGGTCAACAATGGTCAACTAGTCTAGTTAGTTAATTCTAGGTCTAAACAAACTAAGTATATACAAATCAAGTATCCAAGATAGCTACTAACTCATAGCCTAAGTCACTTACTAGACCAAGCACAAAACTAAACCATAAGCTAACAAGGCACACAAACTTAGTCATATAATGTATATATATTATTCACATTCACATATTTATATACATAGATATATATAGGAAAGCTATATATATAGGCACATACATATATATAGAGAGAGAAAAAGAGGTAAAAGAGTGAGTATGTGTGTGTGAAAGGATATGTATTAATGTTCTAAAATTTAGTGATAGGTAGGTGTATGTGACATGGGATACATGATATCAAAAGGTGTATGAATGCATGTGTGTAAAGGTTATAGGTTAACTCAGTTTATAGAAATACATACATACATACTTACCTTGTATACATGCATAATACATATCATGTATATTACATTTACATGATACATACATGTATACTTGTATTATATTATACTTACATTCATGCATATTAGATACTTGTATTTATATTAACATATTGCAAACATTCATTTCATTCATGCATCTAGGCATTACCTACATGTTTTATACATATGCATACATTGTATATTCATATTATTTCATACGTTAACATAGAGACATACAAATATGCACACATCATATATTTCATACCTTGTATTACCTTACATATCATGTTATATATTATCATTCATTCCTTTCATATATTACATTATCTTGTATGCTTGCATTCATATATTACATTCTATATTACCTATATACATGTATTTCCTTCATTCATTCATGCTTGCATCATATACTCTACATTACCATACATGTTATCATTATATATTATATTACAATATTTATACATTATGCATTCATATCTATCATTACATATATATCTTGCATTCATATCTAGCATTCATTATATACTTTCATGCATACATTGTATATCATTCTTTCATTCATACATTGCTTATATGCATTATATTAATTGCATTCCTACATGCTTGCATTCAACCATATATATACATTAATATAAAGAGAATATATATCATATATATATATCATTTCATTTATCTAACATATCATGCATTACATACTCTATATTTATTTAATATCCATTCTACATAAGCTCATAGGTTACACAAAATGCATATATCGTATAGTCACTCTTCTACTTAAAACCAATATTGTACCAATTGGGCATTCACTAAATTCTAGGATTAAAGTATGTTATATATCTTTGTGTTAGCATTCTGAAACTTTAAATGGATCGCATTTTCGTTCCGGAAGCTCCCGAAATCGCAAAAATACCGAAACGCGTTCGTCTTTCGTACAACTGACACTCAAATAATTTTATAGAAAGTTTCAGAATGAATTTGGCATATTAAAATATATATTTGGAAAGCTAACTTCGATACACTTATTTTAAAAAAAGGAAGGTTAATTGGAGTTATGAGCTAAAAGTTATGACATTTCTAAGTTGCTCTAGCTACTAAAAACATGGATAAAAATTATGACGAATTTAGGTAGTTTGAGACAAAAGAAACACAAGTATATAACATAATATATCAAGAACTCACTCTCTACACTAACATATATATATGAGACACTATAGAACACATCTCCAATACAAAAATATGAGATTAAACATGTAATAATTCAATCATACATAACAACAACACATAGTGTGTCCAAATTTAGGGTTTTCCCACATAGACACAACCACAACACAAAGGACACTCCTATGACCTCCAAATGGACACAAATGGAGATACAACCATGGGGGTCATTCCTATGGGTTCAAAATATTTCTATATGCATGTAGGGATAGATTAGAGGAGAGATTATACCTGCCGGGAGAGAGATTCAAAGGAAAAGCCTTCCGATACGGCACCGACACGTAGAGATTCCAAAAGGACACGAACGAGCTCCGAATCCTCCCAAACTTGGCTAGCACCCTCTAACCATGGAGTAGAAGAGAAATAAAGAAGATTTGGTGGAAGAAGGGGTTGATTTGGAGATGAAATCAATGGAGGTTCATCTCTAAATTAATTTGGAGAAGAACAAGAGAGAAAGTGGATGAAAACAAATGAATGAAGGAGTGACTCACTCCTTATCCCCCCTCATAAGTGGCTGCCCAAAAAGGGTGAGGTGTCCCCTATTTGAATGTCCAAAATGCCCTCCACTAATCTATTTGATTTAAATTAGGAATGGGTTAAAGGTTGAGGTCAATTTAGTCTAGTTTTATGTCTCTAATTAAACTAAACCTATCCGTAAATAATTAGTCTAACTAATAACTAAAATTAATATCATGTGGACTAAAATTAATATCATATAGGCCATGCCTAACTAGTGTGTGGGTCCCACTAGAGTTAAACTACCCCCCGGGTCCCCTTACAAGTCGGATTGAGTTGAAATTCGAACCCGACTCAAATAACCCCAAAATAATATCATAAATAATAAAAATAAATTTCAACCCCAAAATAATATCATAAATAATAAAATAAATTTCAAAAATATTCAAAAATGTAAAATGACAAAAATACCCCTGTTTCTGAAAACTGGGGGTGACACAAGCTCGATAAGGAATAAGCTTGCAAAACTAGGCTATAATAGCAACATTAGTCATTATATTCAAAAATATAAGTACGCAAGATTTATGATTGAAAGAAAGCACAAGTAGATCAAGTTCATCAAAATGTAAGACTCGTTCGGTGTTCGTGCTTATACTGTCATCCTATTGTCTTCTTATTTAAGGCCTTGGTCGTTCAATGGGTTAGGGACCTCTGAACTCTATATTCTAGGTAAACCTATTAGTATTATTCAATTACCTCGTCGATAGGTCACATGGGTAACGGAAAGCTAGGTTTGGTGGTATGCTACCTAACTTATAAATTTTTTTTTCTAGTATCGGCTTTAAATCAATGGGACATACAGGGCATGTTCCTAACCTATATAGTATCTGAAAACTATAATCATGTCTGAAGTCATTTTATCGAGGATTTATGCTACACATGGCTGAAGTAAACCCTTAGTTTCATGACTCAAGTAGGATACGATCTCGGATATTTATTAACTCTATCCAATATTGACACAAGGGTAACTAAGATCAAAAGAGGACCACCCATATATAGTTTTACCAAATTCGATAACCTACATTTCCTCGAAATAATTTCAACTTTAGGAGTCGTGCATCGCTAGTGCGCTGCTGGCTGCAGTGAACCCACAGTCTCCATAAAATAAATGGCGACAGTGCGCTGCTGTCCTACCATTATGAGTCAACGAATATTCTTCCAACTATATCCGTAAAAATTTAAAAGGAGCTTCTAGAGATTCAAACAAGATGATTATGATAGAAAGCATAAGTATCTATCCTATAAGTCTCAATCCTTCAGATAAAAGATTGATCAGGAAGAAAATAACTGAAGACAAGAGAAATACAAAAATTTTAATCTCTATTTCATGTGTATTAGAATGATTGAGGGAAAATTTTGAATCGAAACTAACTCAAGATTCGTATATGGACAACACAATCAAAAATTATAAAATAATTATTATGGCAAAATAAAAATTATATAGGCAATTCGGACTATGATATGAGGATGATATCTAAAGAAGGAAAAAAGAAAAAGAATTAAACAATTCATCGAGGTTAGAGTATTAATTCTAGGAAGGCCTAACTTACCAAGTGAATAGTATATCCACATTGGGTTATACCGTCATGTCAAAATATAATAGTGTATCTATGGGGATCTGTCAAGTTATCTAAATTTAATAACTCCTTATCTAAAGTGCATGGACTATATAACAACCTTGATTACCCAGCGGTCAGTTTGAATAAGGGACTCCTAGTCCTAATCATTCTCTTAAATCAATTCAATCCTAATTATGAATGAGCATTTCCTAGTCGCAGGCTCGCAATAGTACGACTAACTTAAGTACTATCACGAGTTTGCACAATTTGCAAAAATATACCTGTATGGGCCACCACAAAAACTTGTTACGATCCGCACACACTTTTTAGGATACGAATGCGTGTCCAAACCAGCCTATGCCGCAGTGTCGACGGTAGAACGCTGTCAAGTCACAATGCTCAAAATCACAAATAATGTTCATTCATAATAACTAAATTAAATTACAATATTCACAAGTTTTATATTTGATGCAAGGTACAATGTCTCATAATTTATAAAGAACAACTGAATAAATACTCAACTATCTAACTAGTCTCTAGGTTTTGGCCTGCAAGAACACCCGTCTTCCTAATGCTAAGTGTAGTCGTAGCTAACCTAAAAAATGTTGGGTTATCCAGTCAGGTTAGAACGAGTATAATTCATTGAATGTAGTACCAATATATCATGAAAATGACTATAAACAGAGGTTAGCTATCAAATACATGATTCAAAAATAAATAGGAAAAGACATAAGAAAACTACACAGAAAATCAACAATAAATGAATAAACCAAAAAAAATAATTTCCAAGTGTTTTAAGTACTATTGATATGTGATCAGTCTAGGGACAATTACACAACAATGTCTACGATGTCTAAACAATGTCTATGATGTCTACTTTGCAAAAAATAACACTGTCTATGATGTCTACTTTGCAATAAAATAATACTGTCTACGATGTCTACTTTGTAATAAAATAACACTGTCTATGATGTCTATTTTGTAATAAATAACAATGTCTACGATATCTACTTTGTAATAAAATAACACTGTCTACGATGTCTACACTGTATAAGGTCATATCACATATCCTTGGTACTTCTCCTCCCCGACACGACAAAATATGACAAAACATGAAAAAGATGAGAAACACATATCCAATGACTAACAATGAGATATAATAATAATCAATATCGAAAACAAACAATAAAATGTACTCGTCTGTGGTCCTTTGCGGGTAAAACCGATAATCCAAACCACTTAGTGTGCCACACCAAAGTCCAACTATACAACAGTCTCCGGAGGCTGAAACAAATGTTAACAACATGTTCAGAATAATCGAATTAGCTAGGATAGCCAGTCCATAAGTCCAATTATGGATACAAAGGAAAAACGGTAATTTCGAGCCAAAACGATGTCCACCGTTGGACTCACTTTGCACCGAAACACATGCCATTATCTACGGTCTCTAAAATCCTCAAACTATATGTATACGGATTTGATTTGATGAGACATACCCAACCATATGTCTAAAGCTGGATTCTGACGAGCCGTGCACAAATTCGCCCGTTAGATCGGGTCGCAGGCCCGCCAGAAGGGCGTTCTGGTCGACCTTCTCAAAATCGGACCAAACTTGACACATAGGACCAAAAAAATTATACGGTCCCATTGACACAAGTTTCATCTCGAGATGACGAACGTACACAAAGTAATTAACTAATTTGTAAAAGGGCAGATAAGGGGTATCTCGATGGATACGCTTCGATTTCTTCGTGCACGCACCACGAAATCGAGTTCTGTAGAATCCCATATGTCGACAACATCCATTCGCATCTTTTGATGCTATAGGTTGCGACCACGTCGCCCGTTTTGTCGAGGTGCACGCCGTATCGGAAGATTTTCCAAATTTTGGGGTTTTTGAAAAACTATTTTTTCCTAGTTTTTGAATCTGTTTACAGAGCTAGGTACTGGGTGATTTCTAAAACCATCTTTATCATTGCGATGTCAGTTAAGTTGTCTGTAGATATGTTCAAACAAAATTATTAATTGTAACGACCGTATTTCGTATTACGTATATTGGTATACGTGTACGTATCTTGATTCATGGCATGTCTCATTGTATGGTTTATTTTGGCATCTCATTGCATGGTTCATGGCTTGGTTCAGTTCGGTTTGCATGGTTTGGCTGGCTTGGTTTTCATGTGAACCAACCCCACCTATCCACTCTCTTTCTTTCTTAGCCGCCCACTCTCTCTCTCTCCTCATTTACTTCTTCATTATTTTTTCTTCTTCCTCACCATTACTCTCCACCTACCAGAGAGAGGGCTTAGGCAAGTGCAACTTACTTCATGGAGGAACTCAAATTTTGTTGTTCTATTATTTTCCCCCTAAGATTCTAAGTCTCTTTAGTACTTAGCATTTTCGAAGTCCATGGCTCATTTCAAGTAGATCTAAGTTTTTAGTATTTTGATCTTCTTGGTTTTGATCTTCTAAAACTTGGTTGTTTCCGAAATGGAGAGTTCCATGTAGTAGGCATTCTGACCTTACGCAAGTTTGGCTCTTGAATGGCTGGATTTTATCAAGTCTTGATCGAGACGGAGCTCGTTCGAGTTCCTGAGCTTTTACGCATGCTTGACTTGGCCTGGTAGAGAAGACGGAGTTTTACGCACACGTTCTAATGTGTTAGCGTAGTGTCTCAGCTTTTATGCCCACGTTTAACGTATCAGCGTGTTATTTCAGCCTTTTACGCACACATTTTAACGTGTCCGCGTAGTGCCCCCTTTTTACGCACATGTAATTATGTGCTAGCGTATTCGTTCCATGCCAAGTTCACTCGAACTCTACGCCAGTGCACTCTCGTGTGCGTAGAGTCGTGCTCGCGTAGTCTTTAGCTCGACTAGACTCTCACGTGCGTAGAGTTTCGATCGGGTGTTTGCTCGCGTAAAATTCTTGCTTGCGTATAATCCCACTTGCGTAAAGCCCGGCTAGCGTAGAACCCCACCCATATGCATCCTTGCTCGCGTAGAACTATCTCTCCCTTTCTCTTGCTCGTGTAGAGCCGCTTTACGCTTGAGGCCCTTGGCCTAGCATAAAGGCTCACTTGCGTTGAGCCTTGAGCCCTTGTGTACCCGATTGTCTTTTATGCCTTGCACTATTCTTGAATTGACAAGCACAGATTGAGTGATATGACCAAAATAATGATGGTGCATGACATGACATGACATGACATGGCATGACATAGCATGATCACATAACAAGATATGACAAGCAAGCATGATGGTAACTATTGAAAGCTGTTGCGACGGCTTGCATGACATGACTATAATAAATAACCTAGACACTGTGGATGATTGTGTCTGTACAATGAACCAGTATTGTCTTGCATCATGTCTAGGACAGGGAACCCCTGAATACCACGGTCAGGGGTACCTACTGAAATTGAGTAAGGCTAATAACTATAAATTTCAGTAGTCATGAAGAGATTTTCCAGCTACAGAAAATTCAGTTATCTGGGCGCCCCATCATGGAATTTGTAGCCAACCGTCGAGTAGGGCACATTTCCTGCACACTGCCATGTGTTGCACCTACCAAGCTAATTAAGGGTACATGCGTTTCTTGGACGATGTACCCACATGAATTCAATCCCCTAATTGCGTCTGGATAACCTGGATGGTCTGTAGGGCTTGTGGCTGTTGGAATAATCTTATTGTATTTTGCTAGTAACTAGGCCTGTGATAACCCTAGTTAGTTAAAGTATCAAGCCGTACTCATTGCGTGGCCGTGATTGATTGGAGGGGTCTAGTCCAGTCTAGTTTTATCCTGATCCTGTACAAGATTGTAGCATGACCTGATTTCTTGTGCTTTTCTTATCGATAAATGATGAGAAACCAAGTTCTGTTCAGATGAAAGGTTATAACCCCGGTCTTTGTTTGGTTTAAGGGTTGTTACCTGGTTATCTGACTAGTCCCATGGTTATCTTATCATATATCAACATGATTATTTATGTTTACCTTAACAATAATGATCAGGGGTCCAGTTCTGTGCACCCGAAGGGCTACAACCATGGTCTTTGTCTGGTTCAAGGGTTGTAACCTGGCTTTCAGAGCAGTTCTGTGTCCTCTATTCGTTTATTTTCTTATTGCACCCTACGTCATGATCGTCATGTTCTACCTTACCAACAGTATTTGAGACAGGTTTCTATTCAGGTGAATGGTTGCAACCCCGGTCCTTGTTTGGTTTAAGGGTTGCGACCTGGCTACTTGAATGGTTTCCTCATACTCAATTCACTGTTGTTATCTCTAGTATTATTAGTTTCTTTATGATTATCTTTAATATTTATTTATATTATATGCTGGTTTTAGTTCCTAATTGAAGCCTCCTTTGTGGCACTTGCTCTTTCTGGGGTCTGACCCAGCTGGTTTTGTATGGACAGATATCGGAGCATCTCTAGAGGATCTACCTTCCTTCCAGCCAGATGGTGACCACCAGGCGTAACCCTGGCAACGAGTGGGTTTATTTTAGCTCTCCCACTCTAGTGTAAAATTATTCTTTTGAGGCGTTTAGCCGGCGAGCACGTGTTAGCTTGTATTGTACCTTTATTTACTATCTGCCTACGGGCTGTAACATGACTGACAAATCCTAGGGTTGATCATGTATGACTGAAACTCTTGCTAGTCTTGTCATTTTGTACGACTAGCTTCATGATCATCCAAATATGTAATGTATGGGACGCCTTACTATTGTATATTTAGTGCTCTAACATCTTGTAACTGTTATTCCTTGCTTGAGATTGAGACAATAGGCTTGTTCATGACCATAGGTGACTGATGGCTTGTAGTTAAACCCTCATGTATCTAGACAACAGTGACCGTATAGCGAGGTGGAGTGCACTTTAATATACGTAGCTGGTTATGTACGCCCTCGCTCTCTAGTATTCTGGTTCTGGGGCGTTACATGGTTTAAGTGGTGGCCCATGCAGGTCTTGAAAATCAAGATATGTGAGGGTTTACCGAATAGATATCTCAATCAGTACTCGCACTTGATCTCTGCTCGTATTCTCTAAATCCCTGAATTCTTGACCTAATCACATGCTTGTATCTTTGATCTATCCTGGTCATTCCTTATTGTTCCCTATGTCGTCTTCTTCAGCGGCATTATTTCTGGTCCTACCGATCAGCAAGGCGGAGCACCTCCCGTGGACCAGCAACAACCCGAAGATCAAGCCCAGCATTCAGGAGTAGCCTCCAGAGTCATGCCTACTGGGGGTCAAGAGCCACCAGTTCAGCCCGTCCAGCCTGCAGAGCCTGATGATGGCACCTTGGTGGGTCTCATCAGGACATTACTAGCTTCTCAAGATCGTCGAGGATATGCATTGCACCAGGCAGTGACAGATGCTCTGACCAGAGGAGGTCATCAAGATAGCAGTGCGGCCAACAGTTTCAAGCGCTTGAACCCTCCCTTCTTCGATGGTAGCGAAGATGCTATCGTCGCAGATGCATGGCTTTAGGACACAGAGGTAATTCTAGAAGCAACCAGGAATCCAGAAGATGAGATGGTGGCCGTGGTATGCCTGCAGTTATTGGATCTTGCCCGCAGCTGGTGGGCGGCGCAGGCCGTTAGGTTAGTGGCACCTATTGCCTGGGCAGTATTCCGTGAGAGGTTCTAGACCAAGTACTTCGATGCTGTAGCTCGGTACGACCTACAGACGAGGTTCACCAATCTGAAGCAGATGGACAGGACGGTCGATGGATATGCGGCCGAGTTTTTGAGACTTAGTCGATTTGCTTCCACTTTGGTAGCGATCGAATTCGATACAGCCCAGCGGTTCCAACAGGGGCTCCATCAAGAGATCTTATTGGCAGTAGAGCAGTTTGAGCATCAGACTTTTGATGCGATGTTGATAGCAGTCAGGAGGCATGAGTATACCTCCCAGAGGATCGTGGATTGGACCGGAGGTCGGAAGCGGTCCCACAGTCAGATGAATCAGTCTTCAGCACCAGCCCCGGCAGCTAGGGCTTTAACCATTGGAGCTCCGAGACGGGCGGCCTCAGTGACGTCGGTTCAACATTCAACCCCGACGTACCCTCAGCAGCAGAAGCAGAAGCACTCTTTCGCAGTGGGATGTTCACATTGCGGGAAGCCAGGGTATGTAGTATCAGAGTGTCACAGAGCACAGGGTTTATGCTTGGTTTGTGGTGCCCCGGACCACAGGATTGGGAACTGCCCGAACAGGAGGAGTTCATCTTCATCAACCTTTTCTAGTCTTTCGGTGAGAGGACCAGCACCAGTCCAGCAGCAGCAGCAGTACCCATTCCCGAAGCCATTGCCGACACAGGCCCAGGCATTCCAGCAGCAGAGACCGCAGCAGTATGCCCAAGCCCAAGCCATGATCCAGAACAGACAGAGAAGTTTTCAGCAGAGGGGACCCGCACCTAGAGGACATGGTCAAGTGCTAGCTTTGACCATGGGAGATGAAGGATTGGTAACAGGTGAGGTGGTGGCAGGTACTATTCTCGTCAACACCTTTCCAGCTTCAGTATTATTTGACTATGGTGCATCGCATTCATTTATGTCCACACGATTCGTGACACGGATAGGACTGTAGCCCGAGTCATTATCAGTAAGGCTCAATATACTTATTGGTAACAGAATTGTAGGAGTAGATAGAGTGTTTTCCTCCTGTCGGATCGTAGTTAGTGGTAGAGAGTTCTCCGCTAGATTGTGTAATGCCCCAGTCTCAAAATACGTCGGACCAAGTACGTTAACATGCCAGCTGCACATATATGAAGAATACTCCAATATATGGATTCCTCACATATGCACATAAGATGTAAATAAAATAACCACATGCCAGAAATATATAATCTAATCTCATCACAGCTCAGCACAGAGGATAATAGAGTCCAAATAAATAAATAAGAGTATCAAAAGATAGTCGGGTGAACATGCTCACTCCAAACAGCTATGAAGAATAGTCTCATAAGATCGGAGTCCAACCTCCGCAAAATAGAAAGAAAAGAGATGTAAAAATAATGTCTACTAATGTCTCAAATAAAGAATAGACTAGAAATCAGTAGGGACTGCCTCGTCATCAATGTAGGATAGCTCCAACGCCACTCCGTACTCCTGTGGAAAATCGTCTAAACCTGGAGAGATAACCAGGTCCTCAGAGGGACGTAGCAAGATACAAGAAAAACACTATGCCATATAAACTGTGATAATATAATAAGAGAAAAAGGTTTGCATACAATCGGGCTCCTGACCATTCTACTGTGAATATGCAGTTGAGATACAATCCTTCGACGCATGAGCCCTGGCTGTAAATGGGATCGGCATACTTTCCGTAGAGGGCACCAGGGGCCAACGTCCATAACGCTATGGAAGCGTCAGAGGGCACCATGTGCAAGGGCTACGTCCATAACGCTATGGAAGCGTCAGAGGGCACCATGTGCAAGGGCTACGTCCATAACGCTCTGGGAAACGTCAGAGGGCGCTTGGAGCCTGCGTCTCCAAATGAGCGCACAGGTAATCAGGGAAGTACAAAGAAGCCCATACGTCAGGTATTGTTCTCCCCACCCAATGCCTAGTATCATCATCTCCATGACTGATATGAACCTCTAGTAACCGCCAAGTCTTCTAACATGCAATTCTATTGGCAGTTACTCCTATCCGTCGCACGCTCCATACGTATCGGTGGCCAGCCGACTACGCGGGTACGTGTCCTACATATGACTTACAACATGTAATAAGCAAGTGTCAAGGCCGTATGAGATATACTAATATCTCATCATCAATGGGAGGTCACTAGACTAAGTCAATGTAAGAGAAATAAATAAAAGCATGAAAAATGACTGATAGAGTCGCTTGCACCCAAGTGTGACTTTGACGCACAGTTTAGATATCAAGAAATAATAAATGCTAAAAATAACAACTAAAAATAAGAATATAATAATCACAGAGTAGGGTAGCAAGGTGTCTTGCCTGATGGTGCAAAATGGCAAGTCCAGGTAATCACAATGTCAGCCAAGAAACGTCACAATCTCCAAACAACTTCGGACGCTGAAACAAACATCAAAAATGCACTCGGTGTAAAAGATATACCCAGGAAATGCCTGTCCAAAAGTCTAATTCTGGAACAGGGGCAAAATCATAATTCCGGGTCAAAACGATGTCCGCCGTTGGACCCGCTTTGCACCGAAACGTGCGCCAAAGTATATGGTCTCTAAAGTTGTCAAACTACATCTCTACGGGTTCAGTTTGAGGAGAGAAACTCAACAGTATGTCCAGTTTTGGATTTTGATGAGCCGTGTACAAAATTGTCCGTTTGAGTGGGTCGCGGGCCCGCCAAAAAGGGTTCCGATCCGACCTTCTCAGAATCGAACCAAACTTGGCACACAGGACCAAAATTTTGATCCAGACCTGTTGGCGAAAGTTTTGTCTCGAATCAACAACTGTATACGAAGTTAGGGCAAAGTTTGTAAATTGGCGATACGGGGGTATCTCGACGGATGCAGACTGATTTCGTCGTGCACACACGACGAAACTGAGTTCCGTCAGTTCCCACACGTCGGCAACGTCCATACGCGCCTTTCAATGTGTATAGTGTGCGACCACGTCGTCTGGTTTGTCGGGACGCACGCCATATCGGACAAAATTCAAAAAATTAATATAAATTAACACAGGTTTTTCCTCAACTTCAATTTACTTTTTACACGTTAATCGAAACGACGATCCAGAAGATGCGTTACGATCTAGGTTATGTTCTCATTTACTATTTTCAATTAGTTTCCACAATTCTTTACTGCACAGCAAGAAAATTGACCGACAAGTTGTCGTTTTACAGCAGTATTTAGTATTACATAAAACAAGTTTTTCTTCAACTTCGTCTCAATTTTTCGAGCAAGTTGATAGGTTGTTTCGAAATCCACCTGAAGGATCTCGAAGAGGGTTAAATCTACTTTCCAGAAAATCTTACGGATCGAAATTAGTGCTTCGAGTAAAAAGTTACGTCGTAGGGAAGTAGGGTACCTTGAGTGGGAAAACTGCTCCAAGGGTGACGCGGGGCCAACTTCGGATGCTCCGTTCGTCGCGCGCAAGACTCCGTCGCTGGTGAAACAAACTCGTAGGCAAAGAGGGTAGGATCAGCCGCAACTTTCGTTTTAGAAGTTTAGGATTTTGAGGTTTGTGGAAAAAGTTATACATATAACAAGTCGGGTCCACTCCTAATGCCAATAGCATTTTGATTAATAAGTTCTCACAGGTTCGGGTGCTGGTGCATATAAGCGCGCGTGCGGGGCTCCTTTTTGCTAGAGTGAATTTTTTTTTTGGGGGAGGGGGGGCGGCCCGCCCACTTAAGTGGGTGGCCTAATTACATATATATATATATATATATATTAAATATATATATATATATATATATATATATATATATATATATATATATATATATTCTTTTAACTTCTTTAAACATTTACATTAGCACTTAAGTGCAATTGGCTCAGCCATGGCCGCCCCTTGCTGGGGTGTGGCCGGCCCCACTCTTTTTTTTTTAAACAATTATATATATATATATATATATATATTTTTTTACATATATATATATATATATATATATATATATATTAAGCTAGCAAAATTAACTCAAAATTTTATGATAAATTCCTAAAAATCCTAGATTTAATTATATTCCTTATTTAATAGAAATATGCACATGCACACATATAATAATATATATACACACATACATTAATTATACTAATAAACTAGTAGCATATAAATCTATAACTAATGAAATACATAACAAAAAGTTAATTAAATTATAAAAATCAAATATACATTATGGGGATTTATATCCTACCCAACTTAAAGAAAATTTCGTCCTCGAAATTAAACTAAGGTAGGGGGTAGAATGCATTGCAAGAATGAACTATTAAGGACTAACATGGGCAAGGATTACCTTGGTTGTCGAACAAATGTGGGTAACAATTTCAAATGTCGTCCTCGCACTCCCAAGTAGACTCCCCTGGCGAGTGATGCTTCCATGCCATGCGAACCAATGGAATAGATTGATTCTGCAATGCCTTCACTTAACGATCAAGAATGCCTGCTGGTTGCTCTTCGTACGACAAGCTCGGTCCAACTGTGATCTCAGAGTGATCAAGCACATGATTGCTGTCTGCTACGTACCTCCTTAGCCGAGATACATGGAATACGTCATGCACTCCCTCTAGCGATGGTGGCAAGGCCAATCTATAGGCAACCTCTCCAACACGTTCCAAGACATCGAAAGGCCCGATGTACCTTGGACTCAACTTGTCACGTCCTCCGAATCAAATCGTGCCTCTAGTGGGGAATATCTTCAAAAACACATGGTCACCCTCTTTGAACTCTAAGGGTCGGCGACGATTATCTGTCCACTGCTTTTGACAATCCTGCGCTGCTTGCAGGTGGCCCTGAATTTTCTTCACTGTCTCCACTGTGCTCAAGACTAACTCGGGACCCAATAGCTGTCGCTCTCCTATGTCGCTCCAACAAACAGGAGACCGACACTTCCTACCATACAATGCTTCAAACGGAGCCATCTGAATGCTCGTTTGATAGCTATTGTTGTATAAAAACTCAACAAGCTGATGATGGTCCTCCCATGAACCACCAAAGTCAAGAATACACGCTCTCAACATATCCTCTAGTGTCTGAATAGTACGCTCCGACTGGCCGTCTGTCTGAGGATGGTATGCCGTACTAAACTTCAATCGGGTGCGCAAACTCTCTTGCATGCTCCTCCAAAAATATAAGGTAAATCTCGAGTCGCGGTCCGACACAATACTAACAGGCACACCGTATAATCTCACAATCTGCTCTATATACATCTCTACCAATACCTCTGTCGACTGGCCCACTCTAAAAGGTAAGAAATGGGCTGACTTCGTAAGTCTATCAATAATCACCTACACTGCGTCACGTCCCCTAGGACTCCGAAGAAAACCCGTGATGAAATTCATAGTGATGTGTTCCCACTTCCACTCAAGAATGGGTAGCGGCTGCAATAATCCGGCCGTGCTGTGGTGCTCCACCTTCACTTGTTGACATACCAAACACTTGGCAAGGAAACGAGCTATTTCCCGCTTCATTTCGTGCCACCAATAATACTATCGTAAATTACAATACAACTTGGTTCCTCCGGGTTGAATAGAGTATATCGAACTGTGAGCCTCTGCCATAAGCTCCTGCCATAGCTCTCCATTGGGAACATAAATGCGATCACCACATCACAATGTCCCATCGGGATGGATCCTCAATCTCGTCTGCTCTCCTGCTTCAGTCCTCTCTCTGAGCCGCCGAAATCTAGCATCATTGGGCAATCCTGCCTTGATGCGCTTTACCAATGATGATTGTACTTGGAGGTTGGCTATACGCCATCCGCTCCAGGCAATACTACCTCAATGCCAAGCTCCTCCAAGTCTCTAATCAACTCCTTCTGCGTAGTCAAAAAGTGTGCCATGTGCTTGCGGATTAATGCGTCTGCCACGACATTAGCCTTGCCCGGATGATAATGAAGCTCGATCTCGTAATCCTTCATCAACTCCAACCAACGTCGCTGTCGTATATTCAACTCTTTTTGTGTGAACACGTACTTGAGGCTCTTATGATCAGTGTAGATATCAACATTCTCGTCGTACAAGTAGTGCCTCCATAGCTTCAAAGCGAAGATAACCGCTGCGAGCTCTAGATCGTGGGTCGGATAATTCTTCTCGTGCACTCTCAACTGTCGTGATGCTTATGCTACTATACGACCGTGCTGCATCAATACGCATCCTAATCCTTTCTCGGATGCGTCGCTGTAGATCACAAATCCTCCACTACAAAAAAACCCTCATTTGCGACAAACATTTACGACGGTGCTCGGAAAAAGTACTTTTTGCGACAAAAATAATCGTTCCATCGGAAGTATCTCATGAAAGTCCATATTAATTCCGACGCATAAATCGCGCTCGTAAAAGGACTTATTTTTTGTCGTAATTACTCAATAATTGGCGGGAGTTGTTGGCGCCAACATTATTTTCGACCGAATTATTTTTTCTCGCAAAAGGGTATTATTTTTTATGAGGGCAAATTGGGCCCGTCGCAAATAGGTGCGTAATTGCGAGGGCAATTGCAACTAATCATAAATAATGTTTTATTTATGAGAAAAAATTGATGTTGTCGAAAATAAACTTGTATTTACGAGAAAACATAGATATTGTCGGAAACAATATAGATTGTTTTTTAGGGTTTTGATATGTCATCGAAAGTAGTATCCTATTTCCGATGCCAATTAGACTGTGTCGAAAATAATAATCAAATAGTAAAAATAATTATTTAAAAGTCATGAATTAAAAGAAGGAAATAGTCATGGTTAAAAAGGAAGAATAATCAAATAGTTAAAATAAACTTTCCAAATAATTTTAAAACAAATCTCCAAATAATCAACTAATACACAAAATTAATTAAAAAGATTTATCTAAATAATCAAATAATGGACCAAATAAATTAAAAAGATTTCTCTACACAATAAAATAATTTAAAATATTTCTCCAAATAATGAAATAATTTATAATGAATCTATATAAATAAATTATCATTAAACTTTTTTTCTCCAAAATTATGGAAAGATAAATTCGGTTTTAAATCTTTTTAATCCTTTTTTGAAGGACTAAAATTTTGAGGGTATTTCTTTAAAAGATAAATTCGGTTTTAATTCTTTTTAATAAATCTTATATATATATATATATATAGATTTGCATCCAAGTTTTATCTTATTTATATAGATTTATTTATATAAGTTTATTTATATAAGTTTAATATACCCTCAAAATATCATTTATATAAGTTTAATATACCCTCAAAATATCACTAAAATTATGGAAAGATAAATTCGTTTTTAAATCTTTTTAATCCTTTTTTTGAAGGACTAAATCTTTTTAAATCTTTTAAATCCATAAGTTTAATATACCCCAAAATTATGAATCTATATAAGTTTAATATACCCTCAAAATTATCATTAAATCTTTTTAATCCTTTTTAAATCTCTGAAATAATTTGGGGGAAAGGATTAAAAATAATATACCTTTCTTATTTATATAAATTATCATTAAATCTTTTGAAGGACTAAAAATAATATACATTTCTTAATAAGATTCCAAAAGATTTGAAGGACTAAAATTTTCTGTTTTAAATCCCGCCTTTCTCCCAAACTATTTCGGCTGAATCCCGCCCTCCCCCATATTTCTCCCCCATATTAGGTAATTTCCTTCTTAGTAAACTTTCCTCCAACTTATTTCGGTTTTAAATCCCGCCCTCCCCCAAACTATTTCGGCTGAACCATAGCTCCTTCTAATTAAAACCGCTCTCCGCCAACATATCCGCAGCCTCCATCTCCTCCTAGAAGCCATAGCTCTGCCTCCGCCAACATATCCGCAGCCTCCATCTCCTCCTAGAAGCCAGAGGTCTGCTTCCGCCAACATATTCGCAGCCTCCATCCGCTGCCTCTGCGCGCGTCCATCCGTTCCTACTGCAGGAAGAAACACAGGTATTATTCTCACTTTTCTGTTGTTGTTGTTTGTTTTTCATATTCTATAATAGATCAAATCTATATTTTGCTTTTTTGTTAGGTTTCCCTTTTTTCTTTCTTCTTCTGATTGAAAAAATAGCAAAGTTATTACATGCACTACGATCGGGTCGATCACCCGATCAGTTGTACTATATATGATGACCAAGTTTGTGCTTTTTTCCCCTTGTAAATAAGTTGCCATTTATAATTTTAGCCAATTATTTTTATTTCTGTTGTGAACTTTAGGTTGGAACTAGTATTGTGTTTATAGGCATAGCATTAATGATGTTAAAGTTGTATATATGTTCCGAAAGTTCTACAATTTATACTTTGTTTTAAGGGGCACATAACATGTTTGAAAAAATATCTCAAAGCTCTGCATCTATTTATGTATCATGTTAAGCCTCACAAAAATCAGAAAAAAAAGTATAAATTTATGTTATGAGTTGACATTAACAGAATTATGGCTTTTAACGATTAATTTCTTGTTTAAGGATAGTAGAAGAAACTGAGAGTTTTGCCAAATATTAAATTAGCCTACTAAAATCGAAAACAAATGTTAATAAGTTGGTTTCATCGAGAATTTAAAGCCATAGTTTAGAGAGAGCATATAATAAAAACAATACAGCATCATGGATACAAAAGAAAATTGGACTATTGTTGCCACGGAAAATAAATATAAGTATGTTCTTACAAGGATGAGCATTGACGAGATGAAATTTGAATGAGAATGAAACTAGACAAGAAAGAAATAAGACTAAAGCAGCTGACATACAAATCTGGAACAACTAGAAGCATCCAATAAAATGAAAACAGGCAGGAATGTCATGTATTAAATTACACATGATGCCTTTATTCCAGACTTAATACATGTCATTTATCAAATAGTAATGCTAAAATATAGATCGGTCCTTTCAGTAAGCTTGCCCCTTAGGGCGTCAATTTAGCGAAAGTCTGGAAAGTGAGAACTATCTGGGGGCACATATATTGGAACACCATATGAACACAAAGGAAGCAAACCCAATATCCGAATTCATGGTCAGCCATATGAAGTAGGAAATCTGTTTGCCTAAAAAGTAAATTACCATATAATATTGGTAAATAGAGCTTTTACAATGATCTGGATGATGTTTCTTGTGTCAATTTACTGTAATATCTATGGTAAAGTATTGTTTGGTACAAATGGTTTCAATGTTTTTACAATGCCATTCACGAAGTATAAAATCTTTCAGTTTCATATTTTAGAAAATATCATGCATCCTTCTAGAATCAGTCAACAGAAAGTGACGGTATGGTGAGGTGGATACTCTGGCATCAAGTGTTGCCACCAGGGTACAAAATGCAAATTTGGACTAGGGATTAAACCAGACAAGTACATTGCTTTAATAATGTCTCGTGCATCCTTGCACGCTTGGAATTGCAAGAAATCGTTAAAAGACTCAGGCCCATATGTTAAACTAGGGGCTGGAAGATATATGTGCCTTGAATCTAAAGATTGTTAGGATGCGTTGCTCAAGGTCTTTGGAATAATGGTAGGGCCTGACACTTACATCATAGAGGAAGATGGTTGAAGGTTGGATATCCAAGCTAGCCTCTATGTAGAAAACATAAGTGCAGTTGCGTATATCTTTGCTGAAATATTTACGACTACTAGAGGAGCCTTGAATTGTTGAAATAGCTTAACCATGAATAAATCAATTATAGGTTTTTATACATTGTGCCAAAAATCACTAAATCTGTTATTAGTGCAGCAGAGCATAACAATAAACAAGTGCCTCATACTTGTATTATACTGCAACGTACTAAACAAAGCAAGCATTCTTAAAGAGGGTAGCATGTGTTAAAAGTAAAACAATCTATTGTTATAGGAACATATACATACAGATACTGTAAGTGTTCAAGCTTTCCAAGTTCAGGTACTAAGTGGCCAGATAAATTTGAATTCCCCAAATCCCTTCAGTACCTGTCGTTCCTTGAACATACGTGACAGTACATGCCGTTCCTTGTGGTATCAGTCTTTTCCCTTTATATGTATCAACCATTTTTATGATATGTTTTATCCATCATCTATACTCTAAATGTCAGTCCACCTGAGTTTTGCAATTGTCCTACAGGTGTGCATTGAGTTTTCTTATGGAAAAACTCCTTTCTTGGTGTTTCATGGGTGAAACTAACCTACACACACTTGCAGTTACATAGTGCTGAATAAAAGAAAAGAGGCCTTTAAGATACCACCATAATTCTATTTAGGAGGGGAGCTCCAAACATTTTTATTTTATTTTTGAAGATAGAGATGCAACAGGTCAATTTTTTGTTGCTTTTGAGTGTTCCATGAAACGGGTTTCAACCTTTTCAAGTCTTTAATTTGTTTTGGTTACAAGTTAGTTAAATACCAGTTAATAGATATGCTGGAATTACTTTAGTCTATACTAAACTTAACTCTAGGATGAACTATGGTCACATGTCACTAGACCAAAGCAGTATGAATCTGAACTTATTGAAAGTAGCAAGCAGTAGATCTGACTAGTTGTTAACTTACGCTGACGAATGGCCACTTGCATGGTAATTTTTATTCAAACATGCGTCTATTTTCTTGCCATTTTGCAACTCTGAGCTTCATTTGATTGATGATTGCAAGGAAAAATGTCCAATTTGGTCATCTCGTGGAAAGATTTTCTTATCTGAATAATTTAGTTTAGCGATCGTGGCCAATATCACTTTTGTATCTACTATGGTCCTCTTTGAGGAATAGCACATACCAGCAGTACTGTGTTCTAATTGGATGTGTACTACCAGCTTGAAATTATATTACTTGTCAACTTGTTTTCCCCCAAATTTTTGAAACACTCCGCTCCCAGAAAATTATCTAATACTTGACATATTAGTATTATCTTCACTTGGCATATTAGTATTATCTAATACTAGGACCACTTTCTTTATGCTGCTAGATCTTAAAGATATGTGAAGATCTAATTTCAATTATGTTTTTGTTTCTTTATGAGGTGAACCTTGATATAATGTTATGCGACTATCTAAACAATTCCTTACTATCTACTTGTCTAACTATATGTTTTTTGCAAATCAAGATCACTCTGGTCTAGTATACAATATTGTAAAAAAATCTGAGGTAAAAAGTGGATATAGAGAGGAACAAGCTTAACTGTAATAGTTGGCATTATAGTTAGATAGTCGCTTGTTGGTATTCTGTTAGGAATCTGCCTACATATATCTTTTTTTGAATAACTCTTTGTGAGAGATCTTTATAAGGACTTTATAACATTTTAGGAGGTGAGATATTATAAATATGTTGCAATGGATACCACCGAACGCCTACAGGAGAATATAAGGGGTCAACTGAGCATATAACTCTTTGTGAGAGGTCTTTATAAGGAATCTAGGAAGAACGCCTACAGGATAATATAAGGGGTCAATTGAGCATTGTCTTGCTGGTTACAGACATATGTCCCTTTGCTGGTTACAAACGTATTCCCCTTTGCATTCCACTTAATCCTTGTCTATCTAAATTTCATAACAACGGATGCTTTTTAGCTTCCTTGATGAATAAGAGGGTAATTGGAAAGTAAATAATACCAATTCCCTTTCATGCTCAACATTCAATCACTATATAGGGATAACATTTAGCACTTTCTCCTCTTACCTTCATTTTGCCACAGCTAAATTTTGGTTGTTTGTTTCCATGTTGAGAAATCAGAAATTTTGAAAAAATGCATTCATCTCTTTTGTTTTATTCTCTCTTATTGTAATTCCTTCGCTTTTCATCTCATATTGATGGAAGAAATGCATTCAAAATCAACCCATATTCATGGAAGAAATGCATTAATCTCTTTTGCCATTAGCTAAATATGGGCTGTGTTTACAACATTTTGCCATCAGCTAATTATGGGATGTATTTACAACTCATTCAAAATCAACCTATATCGATGGAAGAAATGCATTCATCTCTTTTGTTTTATTCTCTATTTCCTTCGCTTCTCCGTGCAACTGAAGTTACTGAGCACATCCTATTTGTCACTATAACATGATACTGAGATAACCATTCAACAGATGAAAGCAACAAAAGGAAGCAAACAGGGAAGGCCTGAAACATATAAATGAAACAATTTCTTTGTGTCCACTATCTACTTCAAATTTTCATCAAGATATATATACAAATTATAACATGATGAATTCCCAGAAATAGATATATGTCTCAAAATGTTGAGAAATTATAATACATATGCGTGTGTGGTTGTGTGCATGACAGGGATAGAGAGAAATATTCCAAAAGTTACAAAGAAACAAAAGAAACACCTGTAGTTGGGTAAAAACTACCAGTAAAGCTTGTATATCATAGACTAAACTAGTTGGGCTACCCCTAGACTTGGGTATCATCGATAATATCTCTTATATATATATATATATATATATATACACACACACACACACACACACACACAACACACACACACACACACACACACACACACGCACACACACTGAACAATAGGAAACGAGCAGCAACAACACCAACAATAGGAAACAAGTAGCAATAACACAACAACAAAAAAATGTGTTAAGTGACCATTCAAGTGGCACCTGATATTTCTCTAGTCTAACTGATCACTATAATGATATATAGGTCACGAGAGAAAGTAGCTCATATACAACATATCACTCAAGACTACTGTCATTGCCATATTACTTTCTAAAAAATTAGATCTTACAGTATTAGTCAAAAACTTTGAATATTTTCGAGTAATATCACTGATTGTTGTTCTAGTGAAATCAAATCCTTTATAATATTAGTGATTGACATACTACGATCATATATTACTTTCTCAAAAATCCAATCCTTTATAATATTAGTCAAAAATTAAATCCAATTCTGAAAAAAAATTTACTAAAAAAATAGAATATTACACCTTATACAAAAAAATTCGTCCAATCCAATAGAGAACCACAACTACTCAAAGTAATAAAATATATTACAAGAGGTTACCAAAGACGAGATGGTGAGAACCAATTATCGATGATCTACCCAAAATTTCTCTTCGATTTATGCTATTAGTTTTCTTTGCATTTTTATAAATATTTTTTGAATTAAAAATGTACTAGCCTATTTTGATCCTGCTGTACCTAAATTCTGGCTATGCCACTGGTTATATTTGCATTTATGTTTTCCTTTATCTTTGTAGAAATATGCCAGTAGATAAATCTTGGATGCAATCAGGGAGGTCAACACAAAAGTATTTTGATGGAGTTGCATTTTTTATCGACTATGCTTATAATCATATGAAGTACGATGACCTAAAAATTTATTGTCCTTGCAATAAATGTAGCAATAGATTTAGACTAATTCGGAATGAAGTGCACCAACATCTTCTTTATAATGGTATAAAGTCTACTTATACAGAATGGTATTTACATGGGGAGGGTGAGGATTCCAGTAGTGGTGACAGTGGTGAAACTCATAGTACTCATAATGACAGTGATGAGTTTAACACGCTAGAGCCAATTGATGACATACAAGGCTTAATAGAAGAGGTTATGCAGCAAGACCCAAATGGAGAAGCAGAAAAGTTTTACAATTTGTTAGGAGATGCAAAAGAACCATTATACCGAGGTTGCGAAACTTTTTCCAACCTATCTTTTATTGTCACCTTGATGCACATCAAATGTATCAATTTATGGAGTAACAAGTCTTTCGACATGTTGCTTGAAGTGCTTAAAAAAGCATTTCCTTTTTGTGAGAAGTTGCCTACATCCAATTATGGTGCTAAGAAGATCGTTAAAGATCTTGGTCTTCATTACGAGAAGATTGATGCGTGCAAGAATGATTGTGTAATTTATTATAAAGAGTTGGCCAATGCTTCACAATGTCCAACATGTCATCTGTCTAGATGGAAGTCGCAAGGTACAGTTGGTAAAAAGAAAGGCAAGAAAGTTCCGTGGAAGGTTTTGCGGTATTTTCCAATCACTCCAAGACTTCAAAGATTATACATGTCTTCTAAGACAGCCGGAGATATGCGATGGCATCATGAGCACCGAGTGAAAGATGGGGTCCTTAGGCATCCAGCAGATTCAGAAGCTTGGAAGGACTTTGATAGAAGACACGAGTCTTTCGGTAATGAACCACGCAATGTCAGACTTGCTTTGGCTACCGACGGATTCAACCCTTTTGGCAATATGAGTTTGAGTTATAGCACTTGGCCCATTATTTTATTTCCATACAACCTTCCTCCATGGTTGTTAATGAAAGAGCCTTACATTTTCTTGTCATTACTAATACCAGGACGAAAGGGACCTGGTCATGATATTGATGTATACATGAGGCCGTTGATTGATGAATTGCTTCTGTTGTGGGAAGTTGGGGTTGATACATATGACATATCTACAAAGCAGAATTTTCAGATGAGAGCTTCAATAATGTGGACAATAAATGACTATCCTGCATATGCATATATGTCAGGTTGGAGTACACAAGGAAAATTAGCTTGCCCCTGTTGTGCCAAAGATACTGTATGGCGTAGTTTAAGAGCTGGAAAAAAGCGATGTTATATGGGTCATCGACGGTTTTTACCGTTAGATCACCCATGGCGTATGCAAAAGAGACTATTTGATAATACGAAGGAGAGGAGGGTGGCTCCCACTCGTCCATCAGGTGTTGATATTGTAAATGAGCTTAGTGAGCTCACAGAAATTACTTATGGTAAGCATGGACCTAAACAAAAAATACTTGGGTTTGGTGTAAACCATAATTGGAAAAAACATAGTATTTTTTTCAAATTGCCTTATTGGGAAACACTTTTGCTGCGCCATAATTTAGATGTCATGCACATTGAAAAGAATATATTTGATAATGTGTTTGGCACGATGATGAACATTGATGGTAAGACAAAAGACACATTGAATGCTCGTAGGGACCTCCAAAAAATGGGTATAAGGCCGACACTTCATCCTAGAGAAGACGGGGAAAACTGTTTGGGAAAAAGCAGATTATGAATTAACAAATGAAGATAAGAAAATTGTGTTTCTATGGATGTTGGACCTGAAAGTTCCGGATGGATACTCTGCTAATTTATCTCGGTGTATTAATGTGGGAGAATGTAGTATTTCAGGCATGAAAACTCATGACTGTCATGTATTTTTTGAGACGCTACTTCCACTTGTGGCACGAGAATTATTGCCTAAAGATGTATGTGAAGCTTTGATAGAGCTTAGCTACTACTTTAAGGGATTATGTGCTAAAGTATTGAAAATAGAAGAATTGGAAATTCTGGAGACTCAGATCGTCTTAACTCTTTGCAAATTGGAGAAAATATTTCCTCCTTCATTTTTTGATATCATGGTTCATCTATCCTATCACCTAGCATGGGAAGCAAAAGTCGCCGGCCCAGTACAGTTTAGGTGGATGTATCCAGTCGAGAGGTAGTCTAGTCTTACGTACCTTATAAATTTTGTTTTAATTTATTTGTTTCTTGTTTGTCATCTAACCAAATATAATTTGACAATACATTTGTAGATATTTACACAAATTAAAGCGCTATGTTCGTAATAGGGCTCATCCAGAAGGATCTATGGCAGAAGGGTGCTTGGCAGATGAATGCACAACCTTTTGCTCTCGATATTTAAATTCAGTTGAAACTAGATTTAGCCGCATAGATAGAAATGATGACGGAGGCCAACCAACTGCATCTATTGCACAAGGCCTATCCGTATTTATCCCTACTGGTAAAGTTTTCGGAAAAGGCAAAACAAGAGAGATGAGTATTGAAGAACACAGGGCTGCCATATTTTATGTCTTAACGAATACTGATGAGCTGGAGCCTTTTGTTCAGTAAGACTCTTATTTACCATTTTTAAATTCATATTATAACTATAACTTGTATTAATTTTTTAAATCATATTTCAGAGAGCATAAGGAAATCCTACTTGAATTGGGCGATCAGGACATAGATGGGTCACATAGACTTCATTTTGCCAAATGGTTCAAAACAAGAGTACGAAATATCAAATTTAGTTTTTTTTTTGTGCTATGATAATATGCTCATATTTTGAACTCATCTTATAGGTTGAACAACTACACAAGGACGGAAAAGCTAGTAGGGAAATGCTTGTTTTAGCCTGTGGTCCTGAGAGGCGAGCAACTTATTACCCTGGTTATAACATGAGTGGTTTTAGGTTTCATACATTGGAACGTGATGAGACTAAAAAGACTCAAAATAGTGGTGTGATGGTTCAAGGAGAGAACGAAAAAGATGATGTTGGATGGTACGGAAACTTGATAGAGATTATTGAACTTTGTTATGTTGACAAGAAGAGGGTTGTATTGTTCAATTGCAATTGGTACGATACAACCCAAAATGGAAGAGGTTACAAGATTGATCGCTATGGGATAGTAAGTGTTAACACAACACGAAAGTTTCATACTAAGGAACCATTCGTGTTAGCTTGCCAAGCAACGCAAGTTTTCTATGTTAGAGGCATTAAAAACAAAGCTTGGAGTGTGGTGATAGAAACAAAGCCTAGAAATGTTTATGAAATGGGTGATGATGAGCTGGAACCATACCAAGAAGAAGTGACTCGAAGGCATATCATGACAACCAACCAAGTGGAAGATGAAGCCAACCAAGTAGAAGATGATGAAGCAGCTGGTCATATGGATTTGGAATGAGATTTTTTTTATGCTTGTAGTCTTACCTATTTATGTTCTTTTCAATAATAGTAGGACACCATGATTGTAAATCATAAACTTTAATGAAGATTGATTTTTTTTTGTTATTGATTTGAATTAAATTGCATTTTTATCTAATTTTATTCAGATTTATGTTGTTTCCTGTATTTTCAATTATATTAGGTTGTCACATTGTTCAGTCATGACAAGAAAAACAAGAAGTACCAATAGAACATCCACCAATTGCCAAAGAGAGCCATGTAGATCATCTCCAGAACAACTTAATCCCATTCGATCATCTAATCGAAATGCAGTACAAGAAACACATGACAATCAAGAGCCGGTTCATGAAACTCAACCAACCAATGCACAAGGTAGAGCCTATGTTATTTGACTTTAATGATCCAATATGTACTATTTTGCTAATTGTCCTACTCTATTTGAATAGGTTCAACGGTTGGAAAGAAAAGAGGCAGAGGAAAGGCTAAGGGTGACAAAGGACGAGGCATGGCCATTGAAGTATATGAAGGAAGGTAAAATGTTTAAATTATTGGTTTGCTTTCTATGCTTGTATGCTCTGTTGACTGTTGGTTCATATATGACTGATATTGATACCGTCATATATGATTGATACTGTTGGTTCATATATGATTGATGCTGAAAGTAAATCTACAATCTCTCTCAGATACTGATAAGACCAATACCACCAATAACACCAATACCAATACCAGATTGATGTTGATATTGGTATTGGTACAGATTTGAAGGTTTTGTTGCTGGTATTGGTGTTATTGATTTATATAAATGTTTAAATCAACTTTAATGAAGTATATATGTTGGTTCATATATGATTGTAGCTACAGATTTGAAGTTTCCATGAAGTAGAACATTCAGACTGATCAATTATTCAACGAAAAACATTATTACACTACCAAGTTATTTCCACCTGTTGTGATTTAACTGAGCAAATGCAAATATACATCACCACCAGAATCTTTTGTTGTATATTTATATCAGTTGATCAACATTCAGCAGCAGAAGGATCCCATGGAAAACCCAACAATTATTATTTACTAGACTCCATTACATCATATTAGCACTACATAAAAACTGATTACTAGACAGCATGCACAAAGCATGATTACTCGATTTTTGCAGGTAAATTTACACTTCACCGAAGCGCTGTCCTCAACCAGAAACTAAGTGGCGTTAGATGAACTAGCTTCCGTTTCCATCTTGCACAACTATGTTCAACTCCAAAAGTACACTGCTTTTTCAACTTTTTGAACAAGTATACTTGTTATTCCACAGCAGAACTGTGATCCTCGTCGTTCAAAACTATATATAGCTACGGAACTTTGTCAGGATTCTGTCAAAGAGAACCTAATCTCCATTAAGAGCACCAGAATACCTCATCTGCTTGTAACCAATGCCTCCCTCGAATCAACAGGCCATAAATGGAAGAACATCGTAACCACTCTGGTAGAACTTGAGCACCACTGCATGGTTTTCCTCTCATGGTTGTCGATGAAACATTATTTAATATTAATAAACGAATAAACTTTTTATATTATTTATCCTCCATCATGGTTTATGTCCTCCATCTTCACCACCACTTTTCCTCTTTACTCCACCACCATCTGCTGTTTGACCTCTCTACTCCATCAATCCATCATAGCCACCATCATTTCCTTACTACCTTCTTCCTCCATCCGCCACTATAACCTTGAGTAGGGATGGCAATGGACGAGTGGAAGTAGGAGGGACCGAATGACAAAGGAGAGAGGGAGGCGAGGGAGTAGATGAGTGTCAAAGAAAGTGGACTCGGGAGAGGAAGGTTACACTTGATTTAAGGAGATCTTATTTTGGTGAATTGTCCATAGCCTCCTAACTTTGGATTATATTTTCGGCCATGGAAATGTTTTATATGCTAAAAGTTACTATCTTATGATAATTTGTTCATTGTTGGTCATAATCACACTCGCAGAGTTTTCTTTTCTTTTCTTCTTTTTTTTTTTTTTTGGGGGGGGGGGGGGGTGGTTCCCGAAAATCAAGAACATAATTTTTTTTTTAAAGTTCATACTATTTTATAGTTAACTACATAAAGTTTAGAGAAAACTTCCAAAAAAAACTCAATGCTACGCTATTTTGCTCAAGTACGGATAAGGACAAACGATGGATACAGGATAAAAAAATTTGTGGATTGGTACAATAAGTAATGGCTTATTCACCTGTATTACACGACTATGAGCACGATATGAATACATGCATCATTTTGCCGTGCCTGCACAACATAAATGGTAGGGCATCCAAATGCTGATCGATACTGTTTATCACAACCTACATGTTCTGGAACATGAATGGATCAAAACTTATTTAGTGGTCTCATCTGTTTTATTCTTTGAAACTCGTTATATATGTGTGTGTTTTATTGTTCCAAGGTGCCCTTTCTTTATAAACACCTGCTGCTTGGGCATTGTGCAATTTCCTGAGAGAGATACATTTATAGGGCCTTTGCTTTGCCAAGCATTCCTCAACTCTGTAGTTTGTTGATTTCTTTCTTCTTATTATTACTGATGTCAATGCCTTCATCTTAACCTTATCAGGCACATCTTCAACCCTTCGGAAGCTATTGTGATGTAATGCTTGAAGGCTTGTCATTTTGGGTTTCATCGAAAAACATTATTACAATACTAATCTCAGATTGATGTTGATATTGATGTTGGTTCATATATAATAGCTACAACAGGTGGAAATAACTTGGTAGTGTAATAACACCAATACCAGCAACAAAACCTTCAAATCTGTAGCTACAAAACCTTCAAATACAATTACAACTATAAATCAATAAAATATAAATCTACGATGATAAGAAATACATGAAAAGGTAGTAACAGTTAGTGAAACTGTAATGAACATAAGCCATAAATCATGGTGTATGCTAACTGATAAGGTCAATAGAGTAATTTCATGACAAAATCCACTTGGAGTAACAATTTTCAAGTAATTTCATTTTTACCTTCGTTTATTCGTATCGTGTCATGATTAGCAATGCCACTTCCACATATTTTATTGTGTATTATATCATTTACGGATACGACACTACGAACACGGTCATGGTAGAACATGAAAAAGTTAATTTTCTAATTAGTTTTTTGGTAAATTTATATTGCATACTCATGTGCTTTTAATACCTAGGATCATTACAAATGAAGCTGTAAGGAATATTGGTGTATTGTTCAAGCAAGAGATTAAAGGGCCATGGGTATACTTTTCTAAATATCCAAAGGAGGAATTGGATGTGTTGTTTGATCGGTTTAAGGAATCTGGCTATACTTATACATGCTCAAATGAAGAATTGAAGGCTGCATTCACTGACCATATTAAAAGAAATTATGCTGACTGGATGTGGAATTTGAGAAAACCAATATTTGAAAAGTATAAGAGTACTGGAGAGAGATATGCTAATCGTCCAGAAAATGTACCTGATCCTGCAGTATGGAATGCAATGGTTGATGAATGGTTAAATCCTCAATGGCAGGTAACTGAACTTGAACTTTTACATATCAATTTAAGTCATTTCTATATCATGACATGGACTTTGACATATCACATGTAGAGTTCTTATATTGAATGATAGATTAATTTTCCATGGCATGACTAGTATTTGTGTGTGAATATTTATGAATTATTTATTGAGTGGTAGATTAATTCAAATGAGGAATTATTTTATTTTGCAGGATCAAAGTAATTCAAACAAAACAAACAGGGGAAAATCAACAATTGTGCACACCACTGGCTCAGTTTCCTTTGCCAAATTCAAAAAAGATGAGGTATAAAAGTAGAATGCTCCCAAATTTTTTTGTATATTGTATATTTTCATGTCTATATAATTTTTTGCATATTTTTTGTTGCTTCGGTTTGTGGGAGGTAAGATTTTTCAGGTATTAGCTTAATATAATAAGAAAAACATAATAATATTTTCTCTTAACAGCTTGATCAAACTGGAATTGAACCTAGTCCAATTGAATGTTTCAAGAAGTTTCATATAAGCAAGGGAAAGGAGGAAGAGGAGAAGTTTGGCGAAGTGAGAAGGCAAAAGAAATCTATGTATGTTAGCCAACTTTTCATTCTTCACTGTGTTCTTTAAATGCATACCATATTCTGTTAATTTAGTGTGTTTGTAATATTCTATCGAGATTTATATAATATTGTAGTAATTTCTATTGTGCAGGAAGCGATGGAAAACAAAAAAAGTACTGCTATAGAAGAAAATCTTAATGTCAATGACTGGGACATATATAGAGAGGTGATCGTACCTAGTCATGGTCGTGTACTTGGATTGGGGGGTGGTTTGAAAGGTAAAGATTTATATTCATCTGGCCAAAGTTGCAACAAGCGTAGGTGTGTTGAACGTGAAGAAAATCACCAGCAATTAAAAGATGAGCTGAAAGATGTGAAAGGTCAATTAAGCACTCTGCAAGAACAAGTTCAAATGTTATTAAACAATATCCAAAATTCTGATCATAGTGCAAGACAATCACCATATGCGGTATGTACACTTCTTTACGATTTTATAAGTTGCAAGTTGAGTTTAAATCTTAACTTCATTTAAATTACATGAGTTCTTATTGATTTTTTTTGTTGTAACAGGATAACGTTGGAAGTAATGGTTCGGATGCTAATCTTAGCGATGACGTTGAAGAATAATTCAAGCAAGCTTCAGTTTCATACAATTATTTTGATATTGCTATACGTAGACTTGGAAAAAATTGTATTTGGCATTACAAGTTTATTGTACATAAAATACGTTGTTTTCTTTGTGACACTTTTTTTCATATCAATGAATGATTAGAAGACTATCTTTTACTTTAGTTGTCAATGTATTCATGCTTTACTATTAATTTAAATTATGAGAAAAGTTAGTTATTTTATGACAATTATTTCTATCGGAATTAGTAATTGTCATGACATGTACCATTTTTGACGAAATTTTGGACCAACATATATAGACATCGTAAAACATAATTCCGATGTTATTTTTTATATATTTCCAATTACTATTGCTATCGGAAAAACAAATTACGACAACCCTTGTACATCGAAAATGATGTTTAATCGTCATTTTCGACAAAAAATTTACAAGATAAATTATCGCAAAAAAATAATTTTGATTACACATACTTTAATTTTCGACGATTTTCTTTCATCGCAAATAATCTCAAACATTTTCGAGGATCTCCTTTTGTTGGAAATAACCTTACAATCATTTTTCCGAGCAACTAAATTCTTTTTCCTATCGCAAATAGTATTTTCGAGAAACAGTAATTGTCGGAAACGTAGTCGGAAAATAAAATGTTCGTCGTGTTTGTAAACATTTGTGACTACCAATTCATTAATTGCGAAGGCGTACACTTATCGGAAATATCCATCCGTCATATATTCATAAAGCTCATTTCCGATAATGGAAAAACAAATACGAGGGGTTAGTTTCTATCGCTAATACTCTCATTCCCGACGGTTGGTCGGAAAACTACCTTTTCGACCAGAGCGTTTCGAGGGCATACGACGGCCATATACCCTCGGAAAAGATTATTCCCGACGGCAAATGGCCTATTCCGAGAAAGTTTGGCCTTCAAAATGAGGGTTTTTTTTGTAGTGCTCCCGGGCCCGATGGTTTGTCAAGATCGGTGCTGTGGTCAATCGCTTCTTCAATTCATCAAATGCGGCTTGACACTCGTCTGTCCATACAAACACCTGATCTTTGCAAGTTAATCGAGTCATAGGCCCTGCTATTCGAGAGAAATCTTCTACGAACCGTCGATAGTAACCCGTAAGTCCGAGGTAACTTCTCACCTCAGAAGCTGATGTAGGAGCGGGCCATGATTCGACTGCTGTAATTTTTCAGGGTCCACTGATATACCATCACCCGTAACAATATGACCAAGAAATGATACCACCTTGAGAAAGAAATCACACATGCTAAGTTTTGCGAAAGTCGCTCATTCCTCAATGTTTCTAAAACTATCTGTAGGTGCTGCTCATGCTCCTCTTGACTCTTGGAGTAAATCAAGATATCATCTATAAAGACTACTACAAATTTTCCCAAGTACTGGTGAAAGATATTGTTCATTAAATTCATGAAGACTGCGAGAGCATTGGTCAAACCGAAAGGCATGACCAAGAACTTGTAGTGTCAATACCTTGATCGAAAAGCTGTCTTTGCAATGTCTTCCTTCCGAACCTTCAATTGGTGATAGCCCGATCGTAAGTCAATCTTGGAGAATACTTTTGCTCCACTCAGTTGATCAAATAGATCATATATATACGGCAAGGAATACTTGTTCTTCACCGTCACTGCATTCAATGCTCTGTAGTCGATGCCCATGTGCACTGTCCCTTCTTTCTTAGGTACAAAAAGAACGGGTGCTCTCCACGGTCACGCACTGACACGAACAAAGCCTTTCTCTAATAAGTCGTCAATCTGCATTTTCATCGATACCAACTCTTTGGGCGCTAGCCGATAAACTCGAGATGAGACAGGCTTGGCTCCCAAAATAAGCTCAATAGAGAACTCAATATCTCGGTCAGGTGGCAGTCCTGGCAATTCCTCAGGGAATACATCTTCGAACTCTGTGATAATAGGATGCTGAGGGGTGTCATGCATCATCATATGAGTCCCCAATACGGGTGCATCACAACTCTCTTCGTCTTCTTTGGTGAACTCAAACTCCTCCGCATTCGGTGGTCTAAAGATAATACTGCTCCTATGGTAGTCTATGAGAGCGAAATGCTGGCTCAACCAATCCATTCTAAGAACCACATCAAATATCGGCATAGGGAATACAAGAAGTCGTGCCATCATCTCTCTGCCACTTATCACTACAGGACAAAGTCTACAAACACTACTAACAGGTACAACTCCTCCTCCAGTGAGGATTTTAACATTCTTAGCTAAGGGTGTGATGGAAATACTGTGTCTTGTGGCAAAACTAGTGGCTATAAATGAATGAGTTGCTCCAGTATCAAATAATGTAATAGCAGAAAAAGATGCAACTAAAACCATACCTGCTATAACCTCTACCTCTGCCTCTATATCCTCAACAGCAAGTGAGAATACCTGTCCATAATTTTGTCCTGGGCCCAGAGCTCTGGCCTTGTTGTACTGTACGCCTTGAGGAGGCAATGGTGGACGAGGTGCTCCTGCTACAGGCCGTTGTACTGGAAGAGCTGGGGCTATAGGCCTCGGGTTCTTCCGAGCATGTACTATTGCCTGTTGCTCCGGACAGTCCTTGAGCATGTGCTGATTGGATCCACATCTCAACCACAATCTAAGGCGAGTCCTGCGATCATTCTGGAGATGTCCTTGCTTTCCGCAGTAATGGCAAACGGGCTTCTGATAAGGTGAGGTCCTCTGCTGGAACTGTCCTGTGGCCCTCCTAATAGGTCTACTCTGTGTATCTCGGGCTGGTCTAACTGCTGGTGTATGACGTCTCGAGGTCTGCTGCTGCTCCTTGCAAAGAATCTTCCGAGCACGAGCTTCATCCAGGATAGCTGAATGGGGGACTTGAGACTGGGTAGTCGTATAAGACTTGAGCTATGGTACAAGCCCCTGGTGAAATCTTCTTGCCTTCTCTAACTCCGTCGAAATCAATCCTGCACCAAATCGACTCAGGCGATTGAACTCTGAGTCATACTCATCAACTGTCAAATTTCCTTGCTTCAGATGAAGGAACTGGTCGTAGAGACCATCTTGAACATGGATAGGGAAAAACCTGTCAAAAAATGCATCATAGAACTACTTCCAGGTGATCCCAGTGCCTAATCGTCTCTCTTCCGCCTTCCACCAGTGGTGAGCATTATCTTCTAACAGTAGGTCTACTGCTGTCATCCAATCTCGAGCTGGCAACTGGGATGCCTTCAGTAGCTTCTCTGTACTAATAAGCCACGGTGACACCTCTAATGGCTTCTCCGTTCCTCTAAAGGCCTTGGGGTTCATATCTGTAAAATTTTTGATAGAGTCTTCATAAGGATGCAGAGCTGGTGCTGGTACTGGAGGTGGTGGTGGAGGTCTAGCTAATGCTGCCATCATCATCTGTTTCATCAGCTCAGTCTGCTGCCACTGAGCCTGTATTATGGCGTACATAAACTGAGAAGTAGGGCTCCCATCATTCGGTGGTGGAGGCATCTGAGGTACCGACTATAGGGGAAAATGTTGTGGGAATGGTGGTGGTGGAGGCAGTGGTACATTCCCTTCTGGTGGCATGGTAGTAGTCTACCCATCCTGGCTGTCTGGGGTACTACGATCTCTGGATACTCCATCGTCGATGTCGTAGTAGGCTACGACTGTCCTGGCTGGTATGGTGTCGCTGGAGTCATGAGAGTGGATTTTGTCCCTCCAGAATAGCCTCTTCACCAGATGTGAGGGCCAAGGCAGAAGTGCGTCCGCTTCTTAAATGCATACTGTTGGCACGAGGAAGATTAGTTGATATTACGAAAGATTAGATATGAGGTAAATTAAATAATCAAGGAAGTTTCGAAAAGATTGGAAGTCAAGAGGTAGTAATAGTTCTGGATGAGATATTCATATTCCTATATGCAGGCTTATTGGGCATAGTCATGTAACCCAACAATATTAACGTAGACCTGCATGGGCCACCACAAAAATATGTAACACCCCAGTCCCAAAATACGTAGGACCAAGTACTTGAACATGCCAGCTGCACATTTTGAAGAATACTCCAATATATGGATTCCTCACATATGTACATAAGCTGTAAATAAAATAACCACAGGCCAGAAATATATAATCTAACCTCATCATAGCTCAATAAAGAGGATAATAGAGTCCAAATAAATAAATAAGAGTATCAAAAGATAGCAGGGTGAACATGCTCACTCCAAACAGCTATGAAGAATAGTCTCATAAGATCGGAGTCCAACCTCTACAAAATAGAAAGAAAAGAGATGTAAAAATAATGTCCACTAATGTCTCAAATAAAGAATAGGCTAGAAATCAGTAGGGACTACCTCGTCATCAATGTAGGATAGCTCCAACGTCGCTCCGTACTCCTGTGGAAAATCGTCTAAACTAGAGAGATAACCAGGTCCTCAGAGGGACGTAGAAAGATACAAGAAAAACACTATGCCATATAAACTGTGATAATATAATAAGAGAAAAAGGTATGCATGCAATCGGGCTCCTCACCATTCTACTGTGAATATGCAGTTGAGATACAATCCTTCGACGCATGAACCCTGGCTATAAATGGGATCGGCATAGTTCCTGTAGAAGGCACCAGAGGCCAACGTCCATAACGCTATGGAAGCGTCAGAGGGCACCATGTGCAAGGGCTACGTCCATAACGCTCTGGGAAACGTCAGATGGCGCCTGGAGCCTGCGTCTCTAGAGGAGCGCACAGGTAATCAGGGAAGTACAAAGAAGCCCATACGTCAGGTATTGTTCTCCCCACCCAATGCCTAGTATCATCATCTCCATGACTGATATGAACCTCTAGTAACCTCCAAGTCTTCTAACATGCAATTCTATTGGCAGTTACTCCTATCCGTCGCACGCTCCACACGTATCGGTGGCAAGCGACTACACGGGTACGTATCCTACATGTGACTCACAACATATGGTAAGCAAGTGTCAAGGCCGTATGAGATATACCAATACCTCATCATTAATGGGAGGTCACTAGACTAAGTCAATGTAAGAGAAATAAATAAAAGAATAAAAAACGACCGATAGAGTCGCTTGCACCCAAGTGTGACTTGGACGCACAGTTTAGATATCAAGAAATAAGAAATGCTGAAAATAACAACTAAAAATAAGAATATAATAATCACAGAGTAGGGTGGCAAGGTATCTTGTCTGATGGTGCAAAGTGGCAAGTCTAGGTAATCACAATGTCATCCAAGAAATGTCACAATATCCAAACAACTCCGGACGCTGAAACAAACCTCAAAAATGCACTCGGTGTACAAGATATACCTAGGAAATGCCTGTCCAAAAGTCTAATTCTGGAACAGGAGCAAAATCGTAATTTCGGGTTAAAACGAAGTCCGCCGTTGGACCCGCTTTGCACCGAAACGTGCGCCAAAGTCTATGGTCTCTAAAGTCGTCAAACTTCATGTCTACGGGTTTAGTTTGAGGAGAGGAACTCAACGGTATGTCCAGTTTTGTATTCCGATGAGCCGTATACAAAATTGTCCGTTTGAGTGGGTCGCGGGCCCGCCAAAAATGGTTCCGATTCGACCTTCTCAGAATCGAGCCAAACTTGGCACACAGGTTCAAAATTTCGATCCGAACCTGTTGATACAAGTTTTGTCTCGAATCGACGACTGTACACGATGTTAGGGCAAAGTTTGTAAATTGGCGATACGGGGGTATCTCGACGAATACAGACTGTTTTATCGCGCACACACGACAAAACTGAGTTCCGTCAGTTCCTACACGTCGGCAACGTCCATACGCACCTTTCGATGTATATAGCGCACGACCATGCCGCCCGGTTTCTCGGAGTGCACGCCATATCGGACAAAATTCAGAAAATTAATATAAATTAACATAGGTTTTTTCTCAACTTCAACATCAATTTACTTTTTACATGTTAATCGAAACGATGATCAAGAAGATGCGTTACGATCTCGGTTATGTTGTCTTTTACTATTTTTAATTAGTTTCTGCAATTATTTACTGCACAACAAGAAAATTGGCCGACAAGTTATCATTTTACAATAATTTTTAGTACTACAGAAAACAGGTTTTTCTTCAACTTCGTCTCGATTTTTTGAGCAAGTTGATGGGTTGTTTCAAAATCCACCTGGAGGACCTCAAAGAGGGTTAAATCTACTTTTCATAAAATCTTAAGGATCGAAAATCGGTGCTTCGAGTAAAAAGTTACGTCGTAGGGAAGTAGGGTACCTTGAGTGGGAAAACTGCTCCGTGGGTGACGTGGGGCTGACTTCGGATGCTCCGTTCGTCGTGCACAAGACTCCATCGCTGGCGAAACGAACTCATAGGCGAAGAGGGTAGGATCAGCCGCAACTTTCATTTTGGAAGTTTAGGGTTTTGAGGTTTGTGGAAAAAGTTATATATATAACAAGTCGGGTCCACTCCTAATGCTAATAGCATTTGGATTAATAAGTTCTCACAGGTTCGGGTGCTGGTGTATATATGCGCGTGAGCGGGGCTCCTTTTTGCTACAGTAAATTTTGGGGGGGGGGGCGCCCACTTAAGTGGGTGGCCTAATTATTTTTTTTCTTTTTCTTATAACTTCTTTAAACGTTTACATTAGCACTTAAGTGCAATTGGCTCAGCCATGGCCGCCCCTTGCTGGGGTATGGCCGGCCCCACTCTCTTTTCTTTTTTTTTTATTTTTTTTAAAAGCAATTACATATATATAGTTATATGTATATATATATATTTTTTTTATATATAGTTATATATAGTTATATGTATATATATATATATTAAAATATATATCTATATATATATATATATATATATATATATATATATATATATATATATATATATATATATATATATTAAGCTAGCAAAATTATCTCAAACATTTACGATAAATTCCTAAAAATCCTAAATTTAATTATATTCCTTATTTAATAGAAATACGCACATACACACATATAATAATATATATATACACACATACATCAATTATACTAATAAACTAGTAGCATATAAATCCATAACTAATGAAATACGCCAACTTCGTGATTATGAGAGGAATTAGCCAACCCATGACTTGGAGCTGGCAGCAGTAGTGTTTGCACTTAAGCTTTGGAGACACTACTTGTACGGAGATAGGATGGAGATTTTTACCGACTACAAGTGCCTGAAGTATGTTTTCACCCAAAAGGATCTTAACATGCGTCAGAGGAGGTGGCTAGAGCTACTTGTGGATTATGATGTCAACATGCAGTATCATCCTGGAAAGGCCAATGTAGTTGCAGATGCATTAAGCAGGAGAGCCGGCATTTATTTCCTTACAGCGCAGCCAGAGTTATTGTCAGATCTTCAGAAGATGGGTATTGAAGTTGTCCTTCCTACCAGTGTGGCATTGATGGCCAGTATACAAGTTCAATCTAGTATAGTCGAGAGGATCCGGATAGCGCAATCAACAGATTCCAAGCTTCAGCAGCTCATAGTAGAGTGTGAGACAGAACGAAGGCCAGAATTATATATCCATGAGGGTGGTACATTTCGACATGGGAGGCGTCTTTGTGTACCCAGTGGTGATATCAGGCGGGAGATCATAGCAGAGGCTCACAGTTCTCAGTATTCGATTCATCCGGACGGTATAAAGATGTACCGTGATATCCGGCAGCACTTTTGATGGAATGGCATGAAGAGGGAGATAGCCCAATTTGTCTCTCGGTGTTTGGTTTGCCAATAAGTTAAAGTTGAACATCAGAGGCCGGCTGGACTTCATCAGCCCTTGTCGATTCCAGAATGGAAGTAGGAGCATATAACCATGGATTTTGTGACTAGATTACCTAGGTCCCCGGCCAGTAGACATATTATTTGGGTTATTATAGACAGGCGCATGAAAGTGGCTCACTTTCTTCCGTTCAGAGTTGGTCAGTCGACAGCTCAACTAGCAGAGATGTACCTCAGGCAGATCGTCAGATTTTATGGTGTACCAGTCAGTATCACCTTGGACAGAGATTCAAGATTTACGTTGCACTTTTGGCGTAGCCTGCAAGAGAGTTTGGGAACTCACCTCCAGTTTAGCTCAGCTTATCATCCGCAGATAGATGGTCAGTCAGAGCGTACCATACGAACCTTGGAAGATATGTTGAGATCTTGTACACTCGACTTCGGTGGTTCGTGGAAAGATCACCTGCACTTAGTGGAGTTCTCGTACAACAATATTTTCCAGGCCAGTATCCAGATGGCACCGTTTGAGGCATTGTATGGTAGGAAGTGTCCATCCACGCTAGCATGGGACGATGTTGGAGAGAGGTAAATGCTCGGTTCGGAAATGATTGGTCAGACGGTTGAGGTGGTCAGGAGAGTTAGAGACCATCTTCGCGTCGCACAAGATCGCCAGCGCCATTGGGACGATTCTCATCGACGACCCCTTAAATTTTTCGTCGACGACCATGTATTCCTAAGGATTTCGCCTAACCGTGGCGTCAGTCATTTCGACATGCGGGGAAAGCTTAGTCCTAGGTATATAGGGTCGTTCGACATTTTGGAGCGAGTAGGTGATGTGTCCTATCGTCTCCCTCTTCTACCATCGTTACGTGAGGTGCATGACGTGTTCCACGTATCCCAACTACGATGGTATATCCCGGACCCGAGCCACATCCTGGATTATTCGGAATTGGTTGTTGATACCAACCTTTTGTATGAGAAGAAGCCCGTGTCTATATTGGACCGGAGAGAGAAGATACTCAAGAACAAGACTATTAAGTTAGTCCGTATTGCTTGGGGTCATCACTCTTTGGGTGAGTCAACGTGGGAGCATGATGATGATATTCGATCGCGATATTCCGACCTGTTAGACTCGTAAGGTATAATGTCTTCCTTATGCCTTATGCTCTCAATTTCCTGCTTGAATGAATGATTGCTTGATTGATTGTCTTGTTATAGCTTGTTTGTGATTAGTATAGCATGTCCTTGCCTCTCTAGCCTCTAAATTAAATTCCGAGGACAATTTTTTTAAGGTGGGTAGAGTTGTAACGGCCGTAGTTCGTATTACGTATATTGGTATACGTGTACGTATCTTGATTCATGGCATGTCACATTGCATGGTTTATTTTGGTGTCTCATTGCATGGTTCATGGCTTGGTTCGGTTTGCATGGTTTGGCTAAGCTTGGTTTTCATGTGAACCAACCCCCACCTACCCACTCTCTTCCTTTGTTAGCCGCCCACTCTCTCTCTCTCCTTATTTACTTCTTCATTATTTTTTTCTTCTTCCTCACCATTACTCTCCACCTACCAGAGAGAGGGCTTACACAAGTGCAACTTACTTCATGGAGAAACTCAAATTTTGTTGTTCCATTATTTTCCCCCTGAGATTCTAAGTCTCTTTAGTACTTAGCATTTTCAAAGTCCATGGCTCATTTCAAGTAGATCTAAGTTTTTGGTATTTTGATCTTCTTGGTTTTGATCTTCTAAAACTTGGTTGTTTCCGAAATATAGAGTTCCATGTAGTAGGCATTCTGGGCTTACGCAAGTTTGGCTCTTGAATGGCTGGATTTCATCAAGTCTTGACCGAGACGGAGCTCGTTCGAGTTCCTGAGCTTTTACGCATGCTTGACTTGGCCTGGTAGAGAAGACGGAGTTTTACGCACACGTTCTAACGTGTTAGCGTAGTGTCTCAGCTTTACGCCCACGTTTAACGTGTTAGCGTGTTATTTCAGCCTTTTACGAACATGTTTTAACGTGTCCGCGTAGTGCCCCCTTTTTACGTACACGTAATTGCGTGCTAGCGTATTCGTTCCATGCCGAGTTCACTCGAACTCTGTGCTGGTGCACTCTCGCGTGCGTAGAGTCGTGCTCGCGTAGACTTTAGCTCGAGTAGACTCTCGCGTGCGTAGAGTTTCGTTCGGGTGTTTGCTCGCGTAAAATGCTTGTGCGCGTATAATCCCGCTTGCGTAAAGCTCGACTAGCGTAGAACCCCACCCACATGCATCCTTGCTCACGTAGAACTATCTCTCCCTTACTCTTGCTCGCATAGATCCGTTTTACGCTTGAGGCCCTTGGCCTAGCGTAAAGGCTCACTCGCGTAGAGCCTTGAGCCCTTATGTACCCGATTGTCTTTTATACCTTGCACTATTCATGAATTGACAAGCACAGATTGAGTGATATGACCGGACTAATGATGGTGCATGACATGACATGATATGGCACGACATAGCATGACATAACAAGATATGACAAGCAAGCATGATGGTAACTATTAAAAGCTGTTGCGACGGCTTGCATGACATGACTATAATAAATAACCTGGACACCGTGGACGATTGTATTTGTATAATGAACCAGTATTATCTTGTATCATGTCTAGGACAGGGAACCCCAGAATACCATGGTCAGGGGTACCTACTTAAATTGACTAAAGCTAATAACTATAAATTTCAGTAGTCATGAAGAGATTTTCCAGCGACATGCAATCCCGTTATCTGGACGCCCCATCATGGAATTTGTAGCCTACCGTCGAGTAGGACATATTTCCAGCATACTGCCATATGTTGCACCCACCAAGCTAATTAAGGGTACATGCGTTTCCTGGACGATGTACCCATATGAATTCAATCCCCTAATTACTTCTGGATAACCTGGATGGTCTGCAGGGCATGTGGCTGTTGGAATAATCTCATTGCATTTTGCTAGTAACTAGGCCTGTGATAATCCAAGTTAGTTAAAGTATCAAGCCATACTCATTGCGTAGCCGTGATTGATTGGATGGGTCTAGCCCAGCCAAGTTTTGTTCTGATCCTGTACAAGATTATAGCATGACCTGATTTCTTGTGCTTTGCTTATCGATAAATGATGAGAAATCAAGTTCTATTCAGATGAAAGGTTACAACCACGGTCCTTGTTTGGTTTAAGGGTTGTCAGCTGGTTATCTGACTAGTCCCATGGTTATCTTATCATATATCATCATGATTATTTATGTTTACCTTAACAATAATGATCAGGGGTCCAGTTCTATTCAGGCGAAGGGTTACAACCCTGGTCCTTGTCTGGTTTAAGGGTTGTAACCTGGCTTCCGGAGCTGTTCTGTGTCATCTTTTCATTTATTGTCTTATTGCACCCTACGTCATGATCGTCATGTTTTACCTTACCAACAGTATTTGAGGCAGGTTTCTATTCAGGTGAAGGGTTGCAACCCCGGTCCTTATTTGGTTTAAGGGTTGTGACCAGGCTACTTGAATGGTTTTCTCGTACTTAATTCACTGTTGTTATCTCTATTATTATCAGTTTCTTTATGATTATCTTTAATATTCATTTATATTATATGCTGGTTTTAGTTCCTAAGTGAAGCCTCCTTTGTGGCACTTGCTTTTTCTGAGGTCTGACCCAGCTGGTTTTGTATGGCCAGATATCGGAGCAGCTCCAGAGGATCTACCTTCCTTCCAGCCAGATGGTGACCACCAGGCGTAACCCTGCCAACGAGTGGATTTATTTTGGCTCTCCCACTTTAGTGTAAAATTATTCTCTTGAGGCGTTTAGCCGACGAGCACGTGTTAGCTCGTATTGCACCTTTATTTACTGTATGCCTACGGGCTGTAACATGACCGACAAATCCTAGGGTTGATTATGTATGACTGAAACTCTTGCTAGTCTTGACATTTTGTACGACTAGCTTTATGATCATCCAAATATGTAATATATGGGAAGCCTTACTATTGTATATTCGGTACTCTGACATCTTGTAACTGTTATTCCTTGCTTGAGATTGAGACAATAGGCTTGTTTATGACCATAGGTGACTGATGGCTTATAGTCAAACCCTCATGTATCTAGACAGTCGTGACCGTATAGCGAGGTGGGGTACAATTCAATATACGTAGCTGGCTATGTACGCATTCGCTCTCCAGTATTATGGTTCTGGGGCGTTACATGGTTTAAGTGGTGGCCCATGCAGGTCTTGTAAATCAAGATATATGAGGGTTTACCGAATAGATATCTCAATCAGTACTCGTCCTTGATCTCTGCTCGTATCCTCTAAATCCCTGAATTCTTGACCTGATCACATAGTTGTATCTTTGATCTATCCTGGTCCTTCCTTATTATTCCCTATGTCGTCTTCTTCAGCGACATTGTTCCTGGTCCTACCGATCAGCAATTCCACCCATGGACCAGTAGCAACCCGGAGATCAAGCCCAACATTCAGGATTAGCCTCCAAAGTCATGCCTACCGGGAGTCAAGAGCCACTAGTTCAGCCCATCCAGCCTGCAGAGCCTTATGACAGCACCTTGGTGGGTCTAATCAGGACATTACTAGATTCTCAAGATCGTCGAGGAGATGCATTACACCAGACAGTGATAGATGCTCTGACCAGAGGAGGTCATCAAGGTAGCAGTGCGGCCAACAGCTTCAAGCGCTTGAACCCACACTTTTTCGATGGTAGCGAAGATGATGTCGTCGCAGATGCATCGATTCAGGACACAGAGGTAATTCTAGAAGCAGCCAGGACTCCAGAAGACGAGAAGGTGGTCGTGGTGCGCCTGCAGTTATTGGATCTCGCCCACAGCTGGTGGACGACACAGGCCGTTGGGTTAGTGGCACCTATTACCTGGACAATATTCCGTGAGAGGTTCCAGACCAAGTACTTCAATGTTGTAGCTCGGTACGACCTACAGACGAGGTTCACCAATCTAAAGCAGATGGGCAGGACGGTTGATGGATATACGGCCGAGTTTTCGAGACTTAGTCGGTTTGCTCCCACTTTGGTAGCGGTCGAGTTCAACAAAGCCCAGCGGTTCCAGCAGGGGCTCCATCTAGAGATCTTATTAGCAGTGGAGCAGTTTGAGCATCAGACTTTTGATGCGGTGTTGAGAGCAGCCAGGAGGCATGAGTATACCTCCCAGAGGATCGTGGATTGGACCGGAGGTCGGAAGCGGTCCCACAGTCAGATGAATCAGTCTTCAGCACCAGCCCCGGCAGCTAGGGCTTTAACCATTAGAGCTCCGAGACGGGCGGCCTCAGTGAAGTTGCTTCAACATTCAACCCCGACGTACCCTCAGCAGCAGAAGCAGAAGCACTCTTCCGCAGTGGGATGTTCACACTGCGGGAAGCCAGGGCATGTGATATCAGAGTGTCGAAGAGCACAGGGTTTGTGCTTGGTTTATGGTGCCCCAGACCACAGGGTTGGAAACTGCCCGAACAGGGGGAGTTCATCTTTATCAACCTTTTCTAGTCCTTCGGTGAGAGGACCAGCACCAGTCCAGCAGCAGTAGCAGTACCCATTCCCGAGGCCATTGTCGATGCAGGCCCAGGCATTCCAGCAGTAGAGACCGCAGCAGTATGCCCAAGCCCAAGCCCTGATCCAGAGCAGACAGAAAAGTTTTCAGCAGAGGGGACTCGCACCTAGAGGACATGGTCAAGTGCTGGCTTTGACCATGGAAGAAGAAGGATTGGCACCAAGTGAGGTGGTGGCAGGTACTATTCTCGTCAACACCTTTCCAGCTCTAGTATTATTTGACTCTGGTACATCACATTCATTTATGTCTGCACGATTCGCGACCCGGATAGGACTGGAGCCCGAGTCATTATCAGTAAGGATCAATATACTTACTGGTAATGGACTTGTGGGAGTAGATAGAGTATTTTCCTTATGTCGGATCATAGTTAGCGGTAGAGAGTTCCCCGCTAGATTGATAGAGTTCCCGATGGTTGATTATGATGTGGTCTTAGGGATGGATTGGTTGAGGGACCAGTATGCTAGGATATACTGCCATATTGGCAGGGTTATTTTTAGTATTTCCGGCGGGCCAGTTTTTTTTTCCCGAGGTGAAGTTGAACCTCCTCCTCCAGTATTGCGGATGGCAGTAGCAGCAGTGCAGTTACCCCAAATAGTTGAAGAGTTTCCAGATGATTTCCCAAAAAAGCTTCCAAAAATGCCGCCAGAGCGAGAGATCGAGTTCACCATAGACTTGATCCCAGGGACAGCCCCAGTATCAGAGAGAGTCTACTGGATGGCGCCATCAGAGTTAGAGATATTGTACAAGATGATTGAAGAACTCATGACCAAGGGATTCATTCGTACTAGTGGATCGCCTTGGGGAGTCCCGATGCTTCTTGTGAAAAAGAAGGATGGTACGTCCAGGTTATATGTAGATTATCGTAACTTGAACTCAGTAAAAATCAAGAACAGATACCCTCTCTCAAGGATAGATGACTTGTTTGATCAACTCAAGGGGGCAGCAGTGTTCTCGAAGATTGACTTGCGGTCAGGATACCATCAAATCAGAGTCATAGAGCAGGACATCCCGAAGACAGCTTTCAGATCTAGATATGGGCATTGGGAGTTCCTTGTTATGCCATTTGGAGCAACCAATGCACCGACTGTATTCATGGACCTCATGAATCGTATTTTTATGCCTTATTTTGATCAGTTCGTGATTGTGTTTATAGACGACATCCTGGTCTACAGCAAGAGTAAAGCGGAGCATGAGCAGCGTCTCCGTGTGGTTCTTCAGACTCTCAAAGAGCACCAGTTGTATGCCAAGTTCAGTAAATACGAGTTCTGGCTCGATCACATTTCGTATTTGGGTCATATCATCACCAGAGGAGGAGAAGAAGTGTATCCCCATAAGATCGTGGCTATTGAGACGTGGCCAGTGCCCAGCACAGTTGCAAAAGTTCGTAGTTTTCTTGGCTTGGCCGGCTACTACCGAAGATTTGTTTCAGATTTTGCTCAAATTTTAGCGCCATTGACTCAGTTGATCTGCAAGGATGTGCAGTTTGCTTGGGCAGTAGAATGCTATTTCACTTAACAAAATGCCTAAAATTAGCTTTTGAAAAAAACTAGAAAAAGTACAAAAGTACAAAATTGTTCTGGGAAGTATTGCTAAGGAAGTCTGATCTGAGAGCGATCACTTTGTTTCTTGGACCATACGATGATGATGAAGAAAACTGCTTGAAGAAGATGAACAATCGGAAGAACTAAGTCACGAGAAAGGTATCGAGCAACGACACTGATGGCACAGTCGAATGCTTTCCTGCTTTGCTTCACCCTGTTCTTGAGAAAAAGTTAAAGAAATGCTTCTGGGAATATCACTCTAAAAGTATGAGTTTTCTCAGAATCTTCTCTCCTGTCTCTCTATTGATCTCTTGATGATTTGTATAAAAAAATAACTCTATTTATAGACTAGACCCTCTGTGCATAAAAGACAACAAAATTGGGTCTCTACGCGAGTAACTGTCATCCACGATGAAAATTATGCTCTACACATGATGACACGTGTCCCATGTAGAGTTTTAATCTCTACGCATGGTGACACGTGTCCTACTACTTCAACAAAATGGGGAGAACACGTACAAACGTTCCTCGATAAGTGTGGCATGAAAGCCACGTAAGCAGACCACGTTCTCATGTAGCCAAAAAGATCGAACGTAAAAATGACCCAAAATATACTTCCTGCATAAAGTAGCAGACTGGACGTAAAATAGCCCAAAATAAACTTCTCGCGTAAAGTGGCTAAAAATAGCCTCGAGCGTAAAATTAGCTCAAATAAACTTTACGTACACAACAGCCTTGAGCGTAAAAGCTGGAATAGCTTTCGTGCGTAAAAGAAGCAATCTTTTGAGCGTAAAGTAGCCCATCTGCACCCTAAACGACAGTTTTGGGTTTGGTGTAAATCAAATCTTTTCGGCTTCCGTGATGTTCGCTGTCAGAAAATCATTATGTCAGAATCAGTATCACGCGCATTAAATGCAATGATTCGACAACCTGTCCTTCACATAAAAGCTCTGTGAATAGTTCTCGCGTAAAGTAGCTCGCGTAGAGTTGTACTCTGTTTGATCTCCGCGTAAAGTCTGAATCTGACTCAGTTTGAATTGTATAATGTTCTCAACTTCTTTTACTTGGTCTATGAAGTACTTTTTATGCTCCTACAAATGCCAGAATTCTTTTGAGAAGTTGAAGCAAGGCTTGATGATGGCACCCATTCTCACGCTTCCAGATGGGACCGGGGGATTCTCAGTGTATTATGATGCTTCAGACAGAGGTTTGGGATGTGTTTTGATGCAGCATAGGAAGGTAATAGCTTATGCGTCATGCCAACTTCGTGATCATGAGAGAAATTACCCAACCCACGACTTGGAGCTGGCAGCAGTAGTGTTTGCACTTAAGCTTTGGAGACACTACTTGTACGAAGATAGGGTGTAGATTTTTACCGACCATAAGAACCTGAAGTATGTTTTTGCCCAAAAGGATCTTAATATGCTTTAGAGGAGGTGGCTAGAGCTACTTGTAGATTATGATGTCAACCTGCAGTATCATCCTGGAAAGGCCAATGTAGTTGCAGATGCATTGAGCAGGAGAGCCGAAGTTTATTTCCTTACAACGCAGCCAGAGTTATTGTCAGATCTTTAGAAGATGGGTATTGAAGTTGTCCTTCCTACTAGGGTGGCATTGATGGCCAGTATGCAAGTTCAATCTAGTATAGTCGAGAGGATCCGGATGGTACAATCAACAGATTCCAAGCTTCAGCAGCTCAGAGCAGAGTGTGAGGCAGGACGAAGGCCAGAATTATGTATCTATGAGGATGGTACACTTCGACATGGGAGGCGTCTTTGTGTACCCAATGGTGATATCAGACAGGAGATCATGGCAGAAGCTTACAGTTCTCAGTATTCGATTCATCTGGGCGGAACGAAGATGTACCGTGATATCCGGCAACACTTTTGGTAGAATGGCATGAAGAGGGAGATAGCCCGGTTTGTCTCTCGGTGTTTGGTTTGCCAACAAGTTAAAGCTGAACATCAGAGGTCGGTTGGACTTCTTCAGCCCTTGTCGATTCCAGAATAGGCGTTGGAGCATATAACCATGGATTTTGTGACTAGATTACCTAGGTCCCCGACCGGTAGAGATGCTATTTGGGTTATTATAGAAAGGCTCACGAAAGTGGCTCACTTTCTCTCGTTCAGAGTTGGTCAGTCGACAGCTCAGCTAGCAGAGATGTACCGCAGGCAGATCGTCAGATTTTACGGTGTTCCAGTCAGTATCACCTCTGACAGAGATTCAAGATTTACGTCACACTTTTGGCATAGCCTGTAAGAGAGTTTAGGAACTCACCTCCAGTTTAGCTCAGCTTATCATCCGCAGACAGATGGTCAGTCAGAGCGTACCATATGAACCTTGGAAGATATGTTGAGATCTTGTACACTCGACTTCGGTGGTTTGTGGGAAGATCACCTACACTTGATGGAGTTCTCGTACAATAACAGTTTCTAGGCCAGTATCCAGATGGCACCGTTCAAGGCATTGTATGGTAGGAAGTGCCGATCCCCGCTAGCATGGGACGATGTTGGAGAGAGGCAAATGCTCGGTCCGGAAATGATTGCTCAGACGGTTGAGGTGGTCAGGAGAGTTAGAGACCATCTTCGCATCGCACAAGATTGCCAGTACCATTGGGCCGATTCTCATCGGCGACCCCTTGAATTTTCAGTCGGCGACCATGTATTCCTAAGGATTTTACCTAACCGTGGCGTCAGTCATTTCAGAGTGCGGGGAAAGCTTAGTCCTAGGTATATAGGGCCGTTCGACATTCTGGAGCGAGTACGTGATGTGTCCTATCGTCTCGCTCTTCCACTATCGTTACGTGTGTTGCATGACGTGTTCCATGTATCCCAACTATGACGATATATTCCGAACCCGAGCCACATCCTCAATCATTCAGAATTAGTTTTTGGTGCCGACCTTTCGTATGAGGAGAGGCCCCTGTCTATATTGGACCGGAGAGAGAAGATACTCAAGAACAAGACTATTAAGTTAGTCCGTGTTGCTTGGGGTCATCACTCTTTCGGTGAGTCAACGTAGGAGCGTGAAGATGATATCCGATCGCGGTATCCCGACCTGTTTGATTCGTAAGGTATGATGTCTTCCTTATGCCTTATGCTCTCAATTTCCTGCTTGAATGAATGATTGTTTGATTGATTGCCTTGTTATAGCTTGTCTGTGATTAATATAGCTTGTCCTTTCCTCTCTAGCCTCTAAATTAAATTTCGTGGACGAAATTCTTTTAAGGTGGGTAGAGTTGTAACGACCGTAGTTCGTATTACGTATATTGGTATACGTGTACGTATCTTGATTCATGGCATGTCTCATTGCATGATTTATTTTGGCGTCTCATTGCATGGTTCATGGCTTGGTTCACTACAACAAAAAGACCTATTAATGACGCTTGATAAGTGGATTTCATGGCGGCTGATAACAAAGCGTTATGAAAGTTCGAAATGCCTTTCTTCTATGACGGTTTGGGCTAATTTTGGACTTTTTATAACGATTATAAAACAAAACGTTATTAATATTTTAGAGCGGTAGCAAACTTGTAATATTTTTAAGTTCAATTTTTTGGGCAAAATGTTGAGAACAGCCCGCGCTTCATCAAAATTTTTTCTCTTCCTCATTCTGGTCTTCTCCTTCTCCTCCTCTTCTTCTCATTCCTTTCCCCCAACTCCAAAACCCTAACCCGAACCACAAATATCTCAGCTCAGATAGCTTCGTACGTAATCCCCAGGACCTGTATTTATAAGTTATAATGTCTTTCAGCTCTACTACAGGTAGTTGTTTTAATGGTTGGATTAGTTTTCTTGGCATTATTTTGAAATTAATGATTGATGCAAACTACATCACATGAACGTCTTAGGAACTTGTTCGACTATAATGTTTGTCGTAGGTAGTTTTCCTAATCTCTTGTTGGCATAACAATCTCAATGCGTTAAATATCAAGGTTAAGCGAATAAATTGCATTTTCCTTTGTGATTGTATTTTTTCTCTCTCTCCATAATTGCTATGTTCTCTAATAGAATATGCAGTGAGATATATAGTCTACTGGTGGAGTAATTATTTCATAAAATGCTGCATGAACCTTAATTTATGCTAGACACTGCCATATTTTTTCCTAATACGAGATTCGTCATATAGTGCAAATTTATCTCAAGTGCATTTTAACATCTATTATGCCTTCACTTCTACCACGTACACTAATATTTATAATGGAGGTGGTGGAACTTTGTCTTTTGCAGGAAGCACGGGCATTGCTTGGAAGGTTGGAATACCAAAGAGGAAATGTGGAGGCTGCACTTCGTGTATTTGATGGAATAGACATAAGTGCAATTGCTTCTAAGATAAAAATCACTATTTCTAAAAATACAGGACGGCACAACTTACGCACACACTGGGATCCACCACCCATGTCAATTCATGCTGTTAGTTTACTTATTGAAGCAATGTTTCTTAAAGCAAAAGCACTCCAAGACCTTAGGAGGTTTAAAGGTATAAATTTGTATCTAATAATTACTTTCTGGTAACTATATATGTTTTACTGATTTTTCCTCTGGGTTTAGTTTCTTTTCGTTAAGTTAGAATAATTGTTACATACATTTAGTAGTCAATAGTTTGATGTTGTTTACTACTTTTGAAATCTGTGCAGAGTTTTATAGTTTTGCTCTTTATAGGAATTATTTATGCTTAATTGATATCTTATAAGTTCGAACACGAACACCAGCGATGACGCTTGGTAGGTATGACCCTCATAGTAAAAAAAGAAATTATTTTTGAAGGTGAAGTAGATATTTTTAGGAGGTCATGCGTCGATAAAGGAGATATTCTTAGCTTCTAGTATAAGAGATTGATTTATTCAAGATGCTCTGTTATATGCACATCCAAGAACAAAAGGAATCACTTACATTGTTCATTGCATGTTTGATTGGGAAGCTGTGCAATAATGGACAGTTAGATGATAAAAAAAAATGTCATTTGTTGTATTGTATCTGATAAAATAGTTGGTAATGTTGTTCGGATCAAGGTTTAGTTTCTAGTTTAAGTCCGAAAGGAGGAAAATAATGTGAACATAATGTTTGCTATCGTGCCTGCAAATATTTTCGCACATTTTTTTCTGATAATTGGCACTATATTATATATTTTGTTCGTTATGGCACATAATGTTGGTATTAGACACATGCTAAGAAAGCTTGACTAATCTGAGTTTGATTGTCATTATGTTACGAATTGATTATTATCTACTTCTTTGACTGTATTATTGCACTTAATTTTGCAATCAGCCATAAATTTTTATAGTGCATGCATGTTTGCCTGTTTGGTACCAGTTGTCTTTTAATTGTGGATTATGTACTTCCAATATTATTACTAACTTCCATTATTTTACATAAAGATCAAGCCAATAAACTATGTTCAGGAAGAAGAAGCTTAGCTTCGTTCAACAAAAGGTAAATGAAGCTGAACCAATGTAACTCATCTTCATCTTTCTTCTGTGCTCATATTATTAAAATTGTTGTAATAAGTTGTTGTAAATTACTGAGATGTTGTGGCCGAGGGGAGTGGTAAGTCTAGGGCATCTTAAAAGGAAGTTGTTTGTTTTTATTCTTTGTGCTTAAAATAGTTGAACTTTAGTCCATGGTTGTTTTGGAGATTTATTTTGTTTTCTTTCCTTAACATTCTGAGCTGAAAGAAATAGGAAGTAACATTCTGAGCCGAAACAAACTAATTAAACCGCCACCCCCCCACCCCCGAAAACTGCCAATTTAGAAGGGTCCTATATCGATTCAGATACTGCGGTTTCAAAAGTGGCAATTTTATTGGTTATAATTCTGGAATGCAAACTAAATTCTACTTTTTTTGCTTAGCTGATGATTATAATAAAGAGATATATACATCTCTGAGGTAGTAAAATTTCAAAAAGCATGGATGGAGCATTGCATTTCTTAAACAATTCAGATTACTCAACATCACATGAATTACCATTGCATCAACCATTTCCGCAAGAAGATATTAACTATTCACTATTCAGGGAATAAAATGCCCGAGTCCAAGTTCGACATTTTCGTCTTTAGGATATCCATAAGACCCCAACTATTTAGACCCCCAACAAAATTTAAGGTAAGACCTTTTATGGTAAATCAGTCACATTTTCTTCTTTATTTGTGCAGGTTTAAGACCCCAACAAACCTGTTATTTTTATTACTACAGGTAGGTATTTTAATGCTTTTTACCCCTTGTTTCTTTCATGTCGATTTAATTTTAGATTCAATATATATGAAAGTATTTTATTACATGATCCTCAATTGCTAGTTTCTTGTTGGAAACTTGGTACCAACTCTTAAGACATGAGGTGGTCTTTTGGTAATATTTTTTTATCTTTTTCAGGGTTTTGCTACGTGATGCCGACAGTTTTGATGTGCTCAAAGTTGAAGCCAATGTACTAATAGTTTTGAGGGTCTACTTACTAGTAGTAGTTGTAAATATATGTATTTGGATGTCCTATTTTGAAAAAATATAATGAAGATGGTGATATATATTATGTATATATTTGTAAATGGATTAAATGGTGCTCTATGATATTTAGATGTTTTCTTGTGAATATGGTTCAAAATGAATGTTTTGAAATTGAATTGAGCAACATTGAGCATTGATCTATAATTTTTTGGAAAGTAATATATAAATGTGCAGAATTGAGCGTTATAAATGTGCTGAATTGAGTCTATAGAGATTATCTATTCATAACGCTTTCAAACTACGCTGAAAATAAGTGTAGCAAAAACTCATCATATTCATGACGTTTATTTTATGACGCTTTTAAAAAATATTTAGAACACCCGTTTTTATCACGCTTTCTTTGAAAAAAAGCGTCATTGTTGGTCATTAATGACGGTTTTTAGCCGTCATTAAAAGATATTTCTGTTGTAGTGGTTCGGTTCGGTTTGCATGGTTTGGCTCGGCTTGGTTTTCATGTGAACCAACCCCCACCTACCCACTCTCTTCCTTTATTAGCCGCCCACTCTCTCTCTCCTTATTTACTTCTTCATTATTTCTCCTTCTTCCACACCATTACTCTCCACCAACCAGAGAGAGGGCTTAGGCAAGTACAACTTGCATCATGGAGGAACTCAAATTTTGTTGTTATATTATTTTCCCCCTGAGTTTCTAAGTCTCTTTAGTACTTAGCATTTTCGAAGTCCATGGCTCATTTCAAGTAGATCTAAGTTTTTAGTATCTTGATCTTCTTGGTTTTGATCTTCTAAAACTTGGTTGTTTCCGAAATGGAGAGTTCCATGTAGTAGGCATTATGACCTTACGTAAGTTTGGCTCTTGAATGGCTGGATTTCATCAAGTCTTGACCGAGACGGAGCTCGTTCGAGTTCCTGATCTTTTACGCATGCTTGACTTAGCCTGGTAGAGAAGACAGAGTTTTACGCACACATTCTAACGTGTTAGCGTAGTGTCTCAGCTTTTACGCCCACGTTTAACGTATCAGCGTGTTATTTCAGCCTTTTACGAACACGTTTTAACGTGTCCGCGTAGAGCCCCCTTTTTACGCATACGCAATTGCGTGCTAGCGTATTCGTTCCACGCCGAGTTCACTCGAACTCTGTGCCGGTACACTCTCGCGTACGTAGAGTCGTGCTCGCATAGACTTTAGCTCGAGTAGACTCTCGCGTGTGTAGAGTTTCGCTCGAGTGTTTGCTCACGTAAAATTCTTGCGCGCGTATAATTTCGCTTGCATAAAACCCGGCTAGCGTAGAACCCCACCCACATGCGTCCTTGTTCGCGTAGAACTATCTCTCCCTTACTCTTGCTCGCGTAGAGCCGCTTTACGCTTGAGGCCCTTGGCCTAGCGTAGAGGCTCACTCGCGTAGAGCCTTGAGCCCTTGTGTACCCAATTTTCTTTTATGCCTTACACTATTTATGAATTGACAAGCACAGATTGAGTGATATGACCGGACTAATGATGGTGTATGACATGACATGACATAGCATGACATAACAAGATAGAACAAGCAAGCATGATGGTAACAATTGAAAGCTGTTACGACGGCTTGAATGACATGACTATAATAAATAACCTGGACACCGTGGACGATTGTGTTCTACAATGAACCAGTATTGTCTTATATCATGTCTAGGACAGGGAACCCCTGAATACCACGGTCAGGGGTACATACTGAAATTGACTAAGGCTAATAACTAAAAATTTCAGTAGTTATGAAGAGATTTCTCAGCTACAGGCAATCCCGTTATCTGGGCGCCCCATCATGGAATTTGTATCCTACCGTCGAGTAGGGCACATTTCCAGCACATTGTCATATGTTACACCCACCAAACTAATTAAGGGTACATGCGTTTCTTGGATGATGTACCCACATGAATTCAATCTCCTAATTGCGTCTGGATAAATTGGATGGTCTGCAGGGCTTGTGGCTGTTGGAATAATCTTATTACATTTTGCTAGTAACTAAGCCTGTGATAACCCTAGTTAGTTAAAGTATCAAGCCGTACTCATTGCGTGGCCGTAATTGATTGGATGGGTCTAGCCCAGCCTAGTTTTGTCCTGATCCTGTACAAGATCGTAGCATGACCTGATTTCTTGTGCTTTGCTTATCGATAAATGATGAAAAACCAAGTTCTTTTCAGATGAAGGGTTACAACCCCAGTCCTTTTTTGGTTTAAGGGTTGTAACCTGGTTATCTGAATAGTTCCATAGTTATCTTATCATATATCATCATGATTATTTATATTTACCTTAACAATAATGATTAGGGGTCCAGTTCTGTTTAGGCAAAAAGTTACAACCTCGGTCTTTGTCTGGTTTAAGGGTTGTAACCTAGCTTCCGGAGCAGTTCTGTGTCCTCTCTTCATTTATTGTCTTATTGTACCCTACATCATGATCGTCATGTTTTACCTTACCAACAGTATTTGAGACAGGTTTCTATTCAGGTGAAGGATAGCAACCCTGGTCCTTGTTTGGTTTAAGGGTTGCGACCTGGCTACTTGAATGGTTTTCTCATACTCAATTTACTGTTATTATCTCTATTATTATCAGCTTCTTTATGATTATCTTTAATATTTATTTATATTATATGCTGGTTTTACTTTCTAAGTGAAGCCTCCTTTGTGGCACTTGCTCTTTCTGGGGTCTGATCCAGCTGGCTTTGTATGACCAGATATCGGAGCAGCTCCAGAGGATCTACCTCTCTTCCAGCCAGATGGTGACCACCAGGCGTAACCCTGGCAACGAGTGGGTTTATTTTGGCTCTCCTACTCTAGTGTAAAATTATTATTTTGAGGCATTTAGCAGGCGAGCACGTGTTAGCTCGTATTTCACCTTTATTTACTGTCTACCTACGGGCTGTAACATGACCGACAAATCCTAGGGTTGATCATGTATGACTGAAACTCTTGCTAGTCTTGACATTTTGCACGACTAGCTTCATGATCATCCAAATATGTAATGTATGGGATGCCTTACTATTGTATATTTGGTGCTCCGACATCTTGTAACTGTTATTCCTTGCTTGAGATTGAGACAATAGGCTTGTTCATGACCATAGATGACTGATGGCTTGTAGTTAAACCCTCATGTATCTAGACAGTCGTGACCATATAGCGAGGTAGGGTGCACTTCAATATACGTAGCAGGCTATGTATGCCCTCGCTCTCTAGTATTCTAGTTCTGGGGCATTACACAAATTTCTATACCACATGTTCAACTTTTCCTTTCCAAATATGGTTTGGACTTGGGGTCGATTCTGTAGGAAACTGAATTATTTCCTGATTTTTTGAAGAGACTTTTTTAGGTATTCGGCGTAGTTTGGATTAAAACCAATTGAGAGTATTCCTAGAGGGTCAATTGGTATATACGTAGGAATTGGCAGATCGAGAATCGATTGAGTACGTTGCGAGAAAATTCAACACGAAATAGGGTACTTGTGTTGACAGTTGCTGTAGTGGGTGCTGGTTCCAGCGACGACCGGCGATGGGCGGTGCGCCGACGGCTTTCGGCAGCCATGGAGGTCGCACTCATACAGATGGGGTATCGGGGGTCGTGCAGTAGTGGCGCTAGGGTTTTTGGGATTTGCCAATCCCTCTATATTTATATATATATTATTTCTTTTTTATTTTTCTTATATATATATATATATATATATATATATATTTTTATCAAACCACCACTTTATTCATTCTTTTATCAAAACAGCAGTGAGTTACACGAGTCAAAATGAACTACTAACAACCAACTAATGCCTACACTTGATTGTTGTCTTGGAAATTTGTCGGAAGATCTCCTTCTCCGTAGCCTCCTTCGAATATTTGTAACCTTCATAGCGCCACTTGTCACGATTTTTCCACAAAACCCATATAACTGCTCCTACCCCGATCTGACGCCTGTGCAGTTGCTTCCCACGCCACCATTTTTGCAGACATTGCCTCAAACACGAGCTCCTTCCCCTAATCTGAAATTTAACCTGCATTGTCCTCCAAATCTCCCTTGCCAACTCACCCTCATGTAGTATATGCTCCATCGTTTCACCGGAGCTCTGCAAGCAACAATGACATTTAGAAGCCAAGCTATATCCCATTTTCATGATATTTTCATTCGTGGGAAGCTTACAGTGCAGCACTCTCCATAATAGTATCGACCATTTGTAAGGTATACAAGTACCCCAAATATGTATGAAGGATGGGTTCAGCGGCCATCTTCTTCTGGATATATCCCAAGCAGATGAAAGAGTAAACTTTCCCGACACCCTACGCCAATGCAACCCCTGATCATCGAGCAAAATGTACTGTTCGGCCATCCCTCGCCCCGCCAGCAATCTCTTCCAAACATAAGATGAATTCGACGTAACCACAGAATCAGTCGGGTTCACCTGTGTACAGTATTTAGCCATAAAGTACTGAATCCAAAGATTGTCCTGTGATCGAAATTTCTACCACAATTTAATAGCAAATGCCTGCATAATGTCCTCCAAACGTTTCAAACCCAAACCACCCTCCGATTTTGTTCTGGCTATTGATTCCCAGCCCAACCATTTTTTCTTTGGAGCCCCATTGCAAGATCCCCAAAAGAAAGAGCTAAACATAGCTTCTATGTAATTTAATACTGAACTAGGGGGATTGCACGCCGCCAGTATATAAACAGGAATAAGTAAGGACTGATTTAAGCAGAATCAGTTTACCTCCTGGCGATAAAATTTTATTGTGCCATCCTTCGATCCTGGCCCGGATCCTACCAAGAAGTTCGTCGAACATAGCTGCATTCCTTCGTCCTGCAGCCAGTGGACATCCCAAGTACGTGAAAGGCGGGTGGCCAATCTCAAACCCAGTGCGATCCGACAGCTCTTTGATTCGATTTGGGTCTCTCTTGTCCGAAACATAGAGCTTGGTCTTTGCCACATTTAGCTTTTGGCCAGAGACTTCTTCATATCTTGTCAATGTTGCCTGGACCAGAGCAATCGAGCAATAATCACCTGCTGAGAATAACAAAATGTCGTCAGCATAGGACAAATGTGTAATTGGTATACACCCTCTAGGTGATATAAAAGGAGTGAACCCGTCAGTATTTGGCAGTTGCTTCAGGTTTCGTGACAATGCCTCTGCCGCAATGATGAATAATGCTGGAGAGATCGGATCCCCCTGTCTCACTCCTCTGAAAGACTGAAAATACCCAGCAGATTCCCCATTGATCAGAGGTGAAAACCAGACGTTGTTCTGTAGGCGTAGCATCATGTTGACCCATTTGTTATGAAACCTAAACCTACGCAGTACTTTGATCAGAAACCTCCAATCAACACGATCATAAGCCTTCATTATATCCAGCTTTATAGCAATGTTTCCACCCCAATGCTTCTTCTTTAGCTTAGCTACAATTTCTTGAGCCAAAACAATGTTGTCTACAATTTTACGACCTTTAACAAAGCCACTCTGTTCAGGTGAGATCAACTTGGGAAGCAATGGTGCCAACCTGATAGCGAGTGTCTTAGAGATAATTTTATTAAGAACAGAACAGAGACTAATCGGTCTATAATCCAAAAAATACTTCGGCTGTTTGATCTTAGGAAGCAACACCAGAGATATATTTGTGATGTCTCGGGGAAGGGAGAAACCATCGACAAACATACCTATAGCCTCGGTAATGTCATCACTTATAATATCCCAGCTACTAAGGAAGAATTGCACACTAAAACCATCAGGACCTGATGCACTGTTCTTGTCCAGAGATTTAAGAGTATCCAACAGCTCCTGCTTCGACGGGGGTGCAATTAGACAATCATTATCCGTATCCTCGATCAACCTTGGAATCACCGATAGGAACTCGTCGTCTTCAGATATATCTCCCCTCTGGTATAAAGACGAGAAATAATCCACTGCATAGGATTTGATAAGGGATTTCTCTGATAGGGGAACATCATTATGAGTTAGGATGGAGTGTATCCTAATGGTTTTCTTCTTGTAGTTGACACACTCGTGGAAGTAAGCCGTGTTCTTATCCCCCTCTAAATCCCATTTCGTTCTAGATTTTTGCCGCCAGTAGTCCTCCTCAATCTTTATCCGCTGTTTAAGCACCGCAGTTTGATGAGCTAGGGCAATTTGATTCTCCTCAGAGTGATCAGCTTCAAATATCAATTCCACAGCCAGAACCTTGTCCTCCGCCTCCTTGACCGCTTGAAATAAATCACCAAATGTGGCTCTACTCCATCGAGATAACGCTGACCTGCATGCCTCCATCTGACGAGCAACTCTGGTGATACCATGATGATGATCCACCGAGTGCCAAGCTTCCCTGATCAGCTACAAATAGTCTTCATGTTTTGTCCAGAAATCCAAAAATAGAAACGGTTTTCGAATATTCTGTTGTTGAGCAAGGAGTCGAACAAGAATGGGAGCATGATCGGACTCTGCTCTGTTCAAATGATCTTCCACGGAAGACGGGACGAACTGATGCCATGAGCTATCCATGAACACCCTATCTAACCGCAAAGCCCTCCTATCAGAACTGTCCGACTTGACCCAAGTGAAGGAGCTCCCTGCAAATGGCAATTCAGTTACACCTGCTGCAAAATGGAAGCTCGCGAATTCCTGCATGGAAACCGCGTCTGCCCTTCTACCACCCACCTTCTCCTCCACTCTCAACACGGCGTTAAAGTCACCCCCGACTATCCAAGGAATCCTCAGCATACTTTGAGTCTCAAGTAATCTGTCCCAAAGAAGCCTACGGCCCTCCTTCTTGTTATCCTCGTGCACAATCAAGATTAATGTCTCCACTGGCAGTAACGGATCAACCAACCGAACTGACACCGCTTGCTCGAACTCGTCAACAAGAACTATGTCACACTGATCTTTAGCCATTACCCAAATATTACCTCTTACATTAGACAATGCATGAGAGAACCCTAGTTTAAGCCGATAACGAAGAATCTGCTCTCGGTCGACTTTAGGCTCAATTATAGCAACAAAGTGAACTTTATGAAGTCTAATAATACTTTTCAGTCTTTTAAGAGTCATAGGGTTTGCGACTCCCCGGACATTCCATATCAAGAGATTATACATGATGGGTTGGAAGGTTACCAGCTTATGATTTGTTTGCAGCCGACCGAGTGATTCGATCAGATGGTTCCACCTGTTTCTTCCCCTTCTACCGTTTCGAGGTTTCCGTTGGTTTGGCGTGACAGTGCCTCCACCTGGATCGCCTCCTTCTTCTTCATTATCCGATGGCGCTACTCCCTTCAGAGAGTCAGCAATGCCTTCTTCTTCGTGGTCCTGACGCTCTTCTTCTTCCGCAATATCCGCCCAGCTACTTCACCTGCGACGGAGTTCTCCTTCTTCCATCTCTCCCTGCAGCATCAAACTGACGTCGGTATTGGTATGCGCAGAGGCCATCACCGTCATGTCATCGAAATTTGCCATGCACTTCTCCGCAGTCGGAGGGATGTTTTGATTTTCTATTGGGCCAGGTGGATCGAAATTTATGGCGTCTGGAATAACGTAAGATGGTGGCATATTAAGATCAGGTTGATTCTCTGTAGGGTCATCATTATTCCTACCCCCTACAGAGGTAGTGGCAGCATTAATATCAATAACTCCTTCATCTACTCTTGGCAAAATAGAGGATACAAGTGGCTGTAGAGTCTTTGGACGCGTGGTCGACGTGGGTTTAATTCTAGGCTCTTGCGCCTCCTCCTGCACAGTAGTCTTTCCCTTGTTTTTCATTTTACACGAGTCCACGTTGTGTCCTTGATGAAAATAATGATTGCAGTATAACGGGGTATACTCGTAATCAATATTCTGCCAGAAGCTCCTTTCCTTCGATATGTTTATGCGTATACTTCTCTGCAGTGGCTTCCCGACATCTATCTCAATAAACACCCTAGCCATACTTGGCCTTGCCAGGTCTTCAGTGGCACGATCAATTTTGAGTGGAGTTCCGATGGCCGACGTGATCGTAAAGAGCGCGTCCTTGGCATATAGATGATGAGGTAGGTCAGGGAGACTTACCCACACCGGCATAATCGCAGATTCGATCAAAGAAGAGAAATCAGGATCCCACTTGAAGATCCTCATAGGAGCACGAGCTATGAACCACATCTCTTTCGATCTGAGTCGCAAGTAGTCCTCTTAATACTCGGTCGGATTAAGATATGTTTACGATCAATAACTCCTGCTTTAATCGATCCTTTAAATTCAAACCCTTGAAGGACCTTTCGGATGACTTCAATCGGAGGCTTGTTGTGGGAGAACTTTCCTATGAGAGCGAACTTCAAAGGAGCCGCAAGGGTTGCTTCTTCTTCCACAGTAAAAGAGATCGCAGGCGCTTCCTTGAAGGAAGACACCACACGATCCGCAAGTCGGGAGGGGAGCAGTGACTCGGCCAGCGACTGCGTCCGCGAAGGACTTAGACGCGACCATGACACCGGCCTGGCCGATGGCCAAGCCGGGGTCGGTGAGAGGCAAAGTTATTGTAGGAGTCTACAGCGCGGCTCTAGGGTTGCGCGGCACAATCATCCATGGATGATATATATACGCTCGAGCATGGAACATGGCTCGGAGCTCCTGGACCTCTCTCCTTACTTCTCGGGTCTCTTCTGTCGCGGTAGGGGCTGTTATTTCGGGAGGATTATTGCCCGGGTTTGGTGCCGCTGAGTTCGAATCTACATTGACCACGGGGCCCATGCTTATTTGACCAGGCGTTCCTCCTTGTAGAGTTGGCAGGGCCGCTTTAATCTCGTCTACAGACTTGACCAAAGCAAGTAATATGGCTTCGAGATTGTCGATGCGCTGGCGATCATTGGAACTACCTTGATTGATGTCCGTCATGAAAACCGTCCTTACATGAGGAGTGATGGAAGGAACGGTGGAGGATGTGCCCTCCGAGTCGTACCCATGCACCGAAAAGTCATCGGGATAGGTGGAAATGTTCTCTTCGGGCTCGGACTCGGAGGGAACGGTATCCTCAGCTTCAAAGCTTGCTTCGTCTTGAGAGTTACAGATGTCCTCGGGGACATCAGCGTCTGTTGCACCTGATGGAAGAGTTGTTTGTCCGGGCTCGGCTCCTTGAAACATCGGATTGTTGTGGATGTTCAGAGGAGTGCTACCCCCAGTTCCCTCAACCCACAGCGATGTGGATGATGAATTTCCCATCGCGATAGATTTTATCTTTAAACGGGTGTGTTGGAATACACCGGTAGAGGACAACCGTTTAGACGATAGTTTCTTAGCTGTAGTGGTTGATATCTTGGGACTGGAGATACTTGTCTTTTTCCCTCTCCCTTCGGCGGGGACCATTTGAGCAGAATTGCAGGAGACAACAGGAGGTCCCTCATCTTCTGAGATCGGATGCTGTAGCCTTTGGAAGACGGACGACCGATCTTCCGTCACCGCCGCGTTGTTGCAGCAGCAGTTGACGATGATTTGGGTGCAGCGATGTTCAAGTGAGGACTCTTTGTAAGCCGATACTTCTCCTCTTTCCTTGCGTTTGTGGAGGATCTCCTCCCGTAGGCCAGAGGAACTACTCTGTCTGTTTGCCGCCGGGGGCTGGACTCGAGTGGTTGTATACAACTTCCCATCCGAGGCCCGTGTGATAGTCAACGGGATGCCCCGATAGTCAGAGGTTGGGACAGCTGACTAGGCCTGATGAACCCGCGCTGCCCTAGACTTCCTCCTTTTAGCACTTGTGGGTGCGTAATAGGAGGAGTCCAAGTTGGATACCACAGAATTTGGCTTATCATCCAGAGAACCATCAGGGTCAGGACCGCATGAGAGACGGTCGAAGACTGATCGAGAGAAGCATGAAACGGATGCTATGCAGCTAGAGTTGGGTACCGTGCAGGCTGTCTGCATGCGGTTGTCTTCTGCCGTCGGATGAATTGTTTTTGTGCGGCTAGGAGTCACGACCGTACAGGCTGGCCGCATGCGGTTGGCAATTGTGGCCGTATGGGTTTTTTGCAAGCGATTGACTCCCATAGACGCACGAGTTTCATCCGTGTGGTTGGCAACTGTAGCCGCATAAGCCATGCGGCTGACAGATATGGCTGCATGAGTCTTCTTCATGCGGTTGGCGGATGTAGCCGCATGAGCTTTCTCCCTGCGGCTGATACCTTTATGCGGCTCGGATCACATAGAGTTTCTCTTTGCCCCTGCAAGTCCAGCATCATAGTGTTTTCTTCTGCCGGACTTGGGGACAGCAGAGTTGTCTACGATATGAAGTGGGGCCGCAGGGGAATCTTGCTCGCCGTCTTGAACCACAGAGGGTGTCTCCGCAAGAGCTTCAGTAGGAACGAAGGATCGGGGTCTCCACTCCTTACGGGCCTTCTTTGTGCGGGCTCGCTTCTGGACCGGGCCAGTGCTCTTGTCGGAGAGCATTTCTTCGAACGCCTGTTGGTCGAACCGGAAGATCTTCTTTTGTTGCGTGGAGCCAAGCTTGGCTGCATCCGATTGCGTCACCAACTCCTCAACCGTGGAGAAGTTAGCCCCCAGCAGAGTCGCCATCGTATTTGCCATAAAATATAAAAGAACAGAACAATTATCGGAGGACCGGACTTTTACTTCACGTTACAAACTCACTTGTACAAAGAAAGCCTAGGGATGAAAACCTAGGTACAGCAGTCTAAGTACAATTGTTTATTTTAGATTCTGGGGGGTGACGATAGAGGCTCGGGAAGGTGACGGCAGCCCTGCCTTACTCCTTGGACGATCGGTATGCAGCCTTGGCTCCTTGTGAAAAGATGGTTGGCATTGATGAAGAAATGCTCTTCTAGCTCCTCTGTTGCTCTTCTGGCTTCTCTCTCTCTGTGTGTATTCTCTTCCTGACTATGGAGGGAAGTTTTTCTGTATATACGTATTTTTCTCTGATATTGTCTCTTTTTTTACAAGGGAATGACACCTTGCTTTTTATAATAGTAGGATGTGATCATTAGGGTTGCCAATGATTAGCTCTTGGAGATGGCGGCGGCCCATAGATTGGTCAATCCAGGCTGTTCAGTTTTGATTATGACGAATCCGAGCCATCGAGTGTAGATTACACCAAATCCCATTAGCAATTAATGCTGATTGGAATAAATCTTCCTCATAATGATCTTTTGAAAATTAAATTTATTCTCCTGCCACGTGTCCCAGATTATTAGGATTTGACCCAATCTTTGATGGCAGTAAATCTGAGAAATTAATCGGCTTAGGACACGTGTCCTAGGAGCCATTGGGGGATCTGGACCGCATGACGAGTGAGCCGCATATGGTTAAGCCCACGTGTCAGGCCTGCCTGGGCAATCGGCATAGGTACATATCAGCCCGAGTCGCATGGATATGATCCTCTTGAACCGCATGAGAAGTCCTCGCTCGAGCCGCATGAGGCTTTCTTGGCCTGAGACGTATAGGACAGATTCACTCTGAACCGCATGAGAAGTTCTTTGCTCGAGCCGTATGAGGCTTTCTTGGCCTGAGCCGTATAGGACAGATTCACTCTGAACCGCATAAAAAGTTCTTTGCTCGACCCGCATGAGGCTTTCTTGACCTGAGCCGCATAGGATTCATTCTGAACCGCATGAGAAGTATGTCGCATACGAACGCCCACGTGGCAAGGCTACGTGGCATTTTTATGGCTCTCGGGGGATTTGTGTCAGAGATCTCTTTTCTCTTCCCTAGAGATTCATCATTATGACCGAGTCATAATTACCTGCTTTTGTGTCAGGGCTGTCAACTTTTCAGAGGGTCAGCCGTCAAAGCAATTAATGCAGCATGGGTCGGAGGGGAGCACTGTCAGGCCACGTGTCTTCTGAGTCGCATGGAATGCCTCGGGCCGCATAGCTCCTTATGCCGCATGACTCCCTGAGCCGCATTAGTTTTCTGAGCCGCATGGATCTTTCCTGGCCGTATGAGTCATTTTCTTTAGTATTTTCCATGCTTCTACAAGACCCCCTTCAAAGTTTTCAATTTGTAAAATTGAAATACTTTGAATAAGAAGCATGGCTGTGTTCTTCTAGCCGCATATGAAATCCTGACCGCATAGAAGTCCTGGCCGCATGGATTGTTCAGCCGCAGAAGACAGTTCAGCTGTATAGCTTCTTGCCACGTCATTATTTGCCACGTATGGCAATCTTTAGCACTTAAATGTTGTTGATTTTTTTAAAGGCTGCTTTTTGGTGCGGGATCCGAGGAGCTTGGCCTTCATTTTCGGCGGCTTATTTTGATAACCGAAGAGTCGATTTATGTGTATGCACGGGGATCAAAATGCTCCGTCTTTGTTTATAAATACGGGTGACTTTAGCCGGAGGGACTTCTTTACCTTCTCTTTCGTTCACTCTTTTTCCTGTCTTCTCTTTCTGATCTTTCTTATCTTCTCGTCGAAGCAATGGCTCCTAAGTCTTCTAAAGTTATTTCTGTCGCCGCGAAGGGCAAGAGGGTGACGTCCTCGTCAGCCGTCGAGCCTGAAGCGCCCGAAGTGCCCTATGACGTTCGTCCTGCCTTTAAGGGTAAGGGTTGCATTTGGATCTTGAGTACCCATGGCTCTGCTGCATATTTATACACAAGCCTCCTCCCAAGTTGATGGCAGAGTCGCATATGCTGTATGGGCCGCATGACTTTTTCATGCCCGAACCGCATAGACAATGCCCCATGTTTGAACCGCAGAAGAAGGATTTAAACACATAAAGTCTCCCCTGAACGGAGCTGCATATGTTTTTAGCGGGCTGAACCGCATAGCATTTTGCACCGCATGAGTTCTTCTGTTAGAACTGTGTATGTTCGTCCAATCCGCATAAGCTATCGAGCTAGAGTCATATGGAACTCCTATCTGATTTGGGCCGCATGAGACTGTATTGACTCGAACCGCATAAGCTTCCTCGAAACTGTATTTCTTAAGACCCAACTGGACTGGAGCCGCATGAAACATTATTGACCTGAACCGCATAGGCTTGTGAGAGCTTCTTTATTCAGTAATTTTTTGTTTTAGCCATCTTTTAATCATGTTTCTTCTTTCTCTTTTTTTTTTTAAACGTAGAGTCTTCCTACTCAGAGGTAATGAGAACATGGCAGGAGTGAACTCGACGGAGGATATTGATGGTCAACAGAGGACATTTGTGGTCAACAGAGGACATTGGTGGTCAACAGAGGACATTTATGGACCTATTACCCTTGGCGTACTCCGGTTGTGGGTACAGATAATAGGTCAAAAGGGGATCATCATACTTACTCAGAGGTAATGAGGACATGGCAAGTATGAAGGTTTCTTCGACGGAGCCTTCCCATTCAGAGGTAATGAGGATATGACAGGAGTGGGCTCAATGAAGGAGGGCACATAGAACGACTCAGAGGTAATGAGGACATGGAAGTTCTAGGTAGGGGGTGATTTGTTTTTGGCGGAAGTGGAACGGCTCAGAGGTAATGAGGACATGGCTATTTTAGAAATTTGTGGATCGATTACCCTATTTTGTGCACTGGGAGTGCGGGTATTAGATCATGAGGGAGGATCTCCTTCAAGAAGAAAGTTCAGAGGTATGATCATACATAACTTGCTACCTGGAAGAGTGACTGAAATATGAGTTCAGAGGTACCAGCGGGTACATGACTTGAGAATCGGGAGAATGTTGTGATGGTGAGTTCAGAGGTACCAGCGGGTACGTGACTCGATAATCTGACAAACTATGAGGGTGAGTTCAGTGGTATCAGCAGATATATGACTCGAAAATCTAGAAATTTATGGGGTGAGTTCAGTGGTACCAGCGGGTACGTGATCAATAATCTGGGATGTTATTTAGATATAATATTTCTTCAGAAACTTGCCGTTGACGGGCAATATGAGCAAGTCTCTATTTTGCTTAGCGAGGCGGTAAGCACCGTTGGAGAATATTGTCTCTATGATAAATGGGCCTTCCCATTTTGGCTGGAACTTGCCGGCGGTTTTGTGAGTCATGACCATTGGCCTCCGGACTGCCAGAACAAGATCGTCCACTTGGAATGTTCTGATTTTGACCTTCTTGTTGAAGGCTCCTGAGATGCGTGCTTGGTACAGCTCGATCCTTTGCTGAGCTAGGAGGCGCTTTTCATCTAAGGCCTCTAACTCTTGCAGTCGACGTCGGTAGTTGTCATTCGTCGTCAATTGATAAGTGAGGACGACGCAGAGTGAGGGTATTTGAGTCTCTAATGGGAGAACTACCTCACTCCCGTACACTAGGGAGAATGGCGTATTCCCAGTGGCTGTTCGAACTGTGGTACGATAAGCCCATAAGCATTCGCCGAGTTTTTCGTTCCAATCGCGTTTGTTGGAGGAGACAAATTTTTTAAGGAGTTTGATGATTGTTTTGTTGAACGCCTCTGCTAACCCGTTTGCTGCCGGGTTGTACGGCGTCGAAGCGATATTCTGAATACGGTGTGTATCACAAAACCGATAGAATGCGTGGCTTACAAAGTGTGGACCATTATCATGGATGATCCTTCGGGGTAGTCCAAAGCGGTAGATGACGTGATGCTTAAGGAAGCTGATCACGTTCAAAGTTTTAACTTCTGCGAGTGGGACAGCTTCCGCCCATTTGGAGAAGTAATTAGTGATCGCAAGTATGAAGCGATGTCCTCGGAAGGAAGGTGGGGTGATTGGACCAATGATATCCATTCCCCATGTTTCGAATGGCCAGGACGCCACTTTCGGATGTAGGAATTCGGATGGTTGGTGAATGAAGTCCGCATGGACTTGGCAGGCTTTGCATTTTCTAGCATAATCTATCGCATCTGCCACCATCGTGGGCCAATAGTAGCCCATTCGTCGAAAGCGGTCTTGCAATTTTGGACCGGACTGATGGACCCCGCAGACACCGTCGTGAGCTTCTCGTACGGCTTCTTCGGCTTCTGTATTTGACAGACACCGAAGCAGTAATCTGTCATAGGAGCGGCGATACGGCATCTTCGTCTCTGTATCGTAGAAGAATCTGAGAGAACGCCTTCTGATGGAAGTAGCTTCCTTTGGGTTCTCGGACAGGATGTCATAGACGACTAAGTCGATGAATGGTTGTCTCCAATCTGGGGCATCATCGATCGTCTGTGCGGAATAACTCACCACGAATTGCACATTGTTTTTGGGGCAGACCAGTTCGTGGCCTATCACATCCACTGATTGGCGATCATAATTTGGAACAGCTAGGGAAGCGGCAAGACCAGCTAGGGCATCAGCTTCAATATTTCGGAGTCTAGGGACGTGCTCGATAAAGAACCCCTTGAATGACGAGATGATATCGATCGCTATTTGGTGATAAGGGATCATGTCTTCGTGGTGGACTTCGTACGAGCCCCGGATCTGATTGACGATTAGTTGGGAATCGCCGTATGCTTCAAGGTATTCTACCCCCAGCTCTCTTGCAAGTTGGAGGCCAATGACCAGAGCGTTGTACTCGGCCACATTGTTAAAGCAGGGCTCGGTGAGGGAATAAGCGCGGTTAATCACCAATCCGGAAGGGGAGATCAGCACTACCCCGACTCCAACGACTATATTGCCTTTAGGTCCGGTCCTTGAAGCACCGTCAAAGAACATTCGCCATATAGCCTCGTGAGAGGTTGCATGCGAGTCGGCGACCTCGTCTGGGATCTCTTCATATATTTTGGAGGAATTCGAGCCTGGGTGGGCTGCTAAAAAGTCTGCCAGGGCTTGACCTTTGACTGCCTTTTATGGGACAAAGATCATATGATAAGGGGACAGTAATATTGCCCAAGTAGCGAGTCGAGAGCTAAGTGCCCCTGGTTTAGTCATGAGGACTCTGAAAGGGTTGACTCGTGAGATCACATGTATCGTTTGTCCGGTGACATAATGCCGCGTTTTCTGAATGGCGAACACCAGGACGAGGCATTCCTTCTCCACAGCGGTGTATCGGTGCTCTGGCCCAATCATCATTCGACTGAGGTAATATATGGCCTGCTCATGGCCTGCGTCGTTGTTCTGTGCCAGTAAAGCACCGAAGGAGTGTTCTATTGCTCGTACGTAGAGCAGGAATGATTTTCCAGGAACCGGGGCTACCAAAACTGGAGGATTTGACAAATATTCTTTGATGCTGTCGAAAGCACGCTGGCATTCCTCGTCCCATACGAATGAGACTCCTTTCTTCATGAGGTGCGTGAATGGTCAGCATCGCCCGGAGAGGTTGGAAATGAACCTTCTGATATAAGCTAGCCTCCCTTGAAGGCCTCTGAGTTCGCGGAGATTTCTCGGGGGACCCATCTCCATAATTGCTTTCGTCTTCTCAGGGTCTACATGGATACCCTGTGCGGTGATGATGAATCCCAAGAACTTCCCGCTGGATACGCCCAGAAAGGACTTCGTAGGGTACATTTTCAAATTGTGCGCTCGCATTAGGTCGAATACCGTCCTTAGATCCTGCAGATGGTCTCCCTTGCTACGGCTCTTAACGGCTATATTGTCAACATAGCACTCCACCGTCTTGCGTAAGTGGTCTCTGAAGATGATGCTCATGGCTCTTTGATATGTGGCGCCAGCATTCTTTAAACCGAAAGGCATGACTGTGTAGCAGTACGTGCCAATCGGTGTTCGGAATGATGTATGCTTTTCGTCGTCAAGAGACATTTTAATTTGGTTGTACCCCGAGAAGCCATCCATAAATGACATACGTTTGAAGCCGCAGGTATTGTCGATCATGATGTCTGTGATAGAAAGGGGGAATTCATCTTTGGGGCACGCCTCGTTCAGGTTGAGGAAGTCGATACCGATTCGAATCTTTCCATTCTTCTTGAGGACGGGTACTATGTTGGCGACCCAGTCTGGATGTTACTCCTCACGAATGAAGCCGCTGGCTATCAGTTTGTTGACTTCGGCTTCGATCGCGTCCATGATGCCTGGACGGAAGCATCGCTGTTGTTGCTTGACTGGCTTCACATCTGGTCGAATGTTGAGTTTGTGAAGAGCGATGTCGGGATTTAACCCTGGCATGTCTTCATAGCTCCAGACGAACACATCAATGTACTCTCTGACAAGTTCTAGCAGCGACTCCCATTCTTCGTCTGTTAGGCTTTTACTGATGAAAATCGGTTTCAGAGAAGATTCGCTGCCGAGGTCAACTTGTATAACCTCATCTTCAGTAGGAGGTTCTCTCAGTTCGAACCGCTTTTCCCATTGTGCATCCAATTGCTGGGCCCACGGCTCTAGCTCGAGGATCTCGGATATGTCTTCATCTTCCTCGTAAGCGTCGGCGAATGCCATGTTGACTGACATGACTTGTCTGAACACATCTCCGATGCTGGTATCTGAGTCGAAAGTTGGTGATCCGGTTGAATGTGACTGCCAATCGTATTCTTCATCTGAACTTTCAGGGGTCATAGTAGGCGTTACATACCCTAACCCGTATCGAGTTTTGCTATAGTAGTTCCGTGGTTTGCCCGCCGGGACTGGCGGCTTCAAAGGTAATCGTCGCCCAGTGCCGTAGTTCAATCCTGACGTCGTCTCCAGATCATACCCCTATTTCTGCATGAGATATTTGGATTGAGGGCTATAGAGATACAAGGGCAGTCTCCCGGCATCTGACCCGAGGTCGGCTTCTTCTATGGTGAGGGGTTGCGGGTCGTTCGTCCGGCCGAAGATGATCGGATGATCTCCTACCTTGATTATTCGATAAGCATCTTCTACTGGAGTAAACCGGATCGTGGTGTACACATTTGTCACTTGTGTGTGTAGGTGAGTGCCTATACCGTGTTCCATAGCGTACATTGTACATAGCTTATTGAGCTCGGTGTAGTTCAAAGATAACCCTTTATTGATGAAGTAAGGTATCTTTTCTAGGGGAATTACATCATCAGCGGAGGGGACATCAGTGTGGGTAGCCACATACTTGGCTAGCTCCGGTTCCTCTTCGGCTACCCCCTGTGTGAACGAAGACTGAGAGGGCGACCTGGGAAGCTTGATTGTCAGTGGTTCAGTTGATGGAGTAGAGCGTGGAGTTGTTGGCAGACTAGCGACCCCCAGTTTGGCATTTGATGTGGGGCGAGGAGTGGCTGGTTCGTTAGAAGTGTCAGACCTTGCATCGGGGTGACAAGTATTCTTGGGAAGACGTATCATCATTGGCCTGTCAGAGGGGTTGAGCTTCCCTGCTTGTGGTTCGCTGACTCTTGGTAGCCTGATTGTCAATGGCCCCATTGTGGGTCTCGGCACTTGGCCGGACCTTGGCAGCCGGATTATCATCTGTTCCTCCTGCGTTGAGAGGCTGATTGCGTCTTTCCGCAGAGTGGCGGTAAGGGGTGCGGACTTGCCCGGTTTGCGAGCTTGGAGGTGGATCGTCAGGGGCCCTTCTGATCCCGTGGCCGTTTCGGTACCAGCTTGTTCATTTCCTTCATCAAGGTGTCTCTTCGACTTTTCGTATAGGCAGGAGTCTGAGTAGTAAGATTCGACCCCTTTGAAGGGATCGATATCAGCAAATTCTGTCTTCACGAAGCCGTGTTTGTCGACATATTTGAAGCACTGGTGTAGCGTAGAAGGCACGATCATATAATCGTGTATCCATGGGCGCCCTAAGAGGATGTTGTAAGAAGTGTCTGCATCTATGACGTAGCAGGTGACTTCGGATTAGAGATCGCCAATCTGACACTTCAGACGAATCTTCCCAATAGGGTAGCTCCTGCCCGAATTGAAACCGCTGATGGCGGTGCTTGTAGGTGTCAGCCGATGTATTGGGATGCAGAGATGATGTAGCAGACCCTTCGGGTTAATGCTTATGGAAGAGCCAGGATCAATGTGCATCCGATCCACCTTCACGTCGCCGATGTATCCCGTGTAGTATAGCGGGCGATCATGTAGGTTGGTTTTGATGAGCATGTCCTGCGGAGTGAAGACGATGTTGGGCATTGCTCCCGTGCAGGCGCTGTCTTGGAGATCCACGGGTGAGTCCTCCCCGGTGAGGTTGGATTGAGCCAGATAGGCATCGGCATTTTGGAGTGCTTCGCTCAATGCAATACGAACGTCCTTGGAGAGTCTTAGAAGTTCGTACAGTGTTTGGCCGGAGTGTTAGCCAATTGTGCTAAGATGTCAAAGTTGTAGGGCCTCTCTAGCCCCTGGGCTGCGTCTTTTCGGAGAGATTTGTCGAAGCGAGTCTCCTTCGGCCTAGGCTTGTCGATCGTCGAAGGCTGAGCCGGTCCCGGAGCATCAGTTGTAGTGGGTTGATGATTTTCGGCTAGGTTGTCAACCACAAGTTGGGATTGCGCTCCGGACCGCGTGACGACGGCTGTAGCTTCCTCGTTGTCTGCTGAGATTGTGTGGCAGGTCCTGATTTTTTGACTCTTTTTTTTGTTGGTGGGAGATGGTGTGGGCCGAGTTACTTCTGACACCAAGTCTGGATGGACCCACATGACCTCCCCTCGTGAGGTGGTGAGAGGTACAAGACTAGCAGCCTGTTCCCGGGGAGGTGGAAGATTGGTAATCTCCATCGTCGCCAGAGGGACGGGGATTACCCCGTCTTGAGTCTCCGTCGGAGGGAAGCTGCCGAATTGTACGGACACTATATTGGCTGCTACGGTTACCTCTTCGAAGTCGATGGCCAGAGCGTTCGAATCGATGAGGCTTTGGATGTACCGTTTTAGTTGGTGGCAGTCGCGTGTAGCGTGGTGTACATAACGGTGGTAATGGCAGAACTTTGGGTTCTCCAGATCAGCCGGTCGAGGCTCCCGTCTTGGTGGAGGAAGCTGAATTCTATCTCCTTGTATGAGCATGTCCAAGATAGGCTTGACGTGGCCGTCTTCAAAAGAGTACGTGACTTGAGGCCATTGTTTGTCTACGGGCTTCGGCTCAGGTTTTGTGCTGTATCGGCCACCATAACCTGCTTTTCCTTGCTGTCCCGATTGTTGGAGGGGTTACCCCCATTATCGTTGTTGGGACGCTTGCCCTTGTTTTCTCCTTCTGAGATGTGCAATCCCAGTTGGCGAGCCTTCTTCAGTCGTTCTTCGGCGCTTGTGGCGCTGATGATGAACGCCTTCCAATCTTTGAATTAACTTTCGCCCATCCAGAGACTGATCGTTGGAAGCAGTCTCTTTTGGCAAATTTCAATCAAAAAGGAATCTGGATTTCCGGAAGGCAGCTTCATGGCGGTCTGGCAGAACCGCTCGATGTAGTTCCTTGTCAACTCCTTCTCCCCTTGGGCGACGTCCATGAGAGTGGACATAGTGACGTCCTGTCCTACTTCGTATAATCGCTCCAAGAACAGGCGCTTGAAGCCGGTGAAGGAGTGGATGCAGTTGTCCGGCAGATTGCGGTACCAATCGAAGGTGACTCCTTCCAACGCTCCAATGAATAATCGTGTGAGGATAGCATCATCATGGGGCAGATGGTCGATGGTGACCTCGAAGTAAGTGACGTACCGACTTGCTGAGGTTTTGCCATCATACGGGTTGATATTGAACGACTTATATCTTGGTGGAAATGGAACATCCCTCCATTCAGCAGGGTATGGTTGCCGTATTCTGAGATCTTGAGCATTTTCTCGGGCATGGAACATGGCTCGGAGCTCCTGGAACCCTCTTCTTACTTCTCAGGTCTCTTCTGTCGCGGTAGGGGCTGTTATTTCGGAAGGATTATTGCCCGGGTTTGGTGCCGCTGAGTTCCAATCTACATTGACCGCGGGGCCCGTGCTTGTTTGACCAGGCGTTCCTCCTTGTAGAGTTGGCAGGGCCGCTTTAATCTCGTCTACAGACTTGACCAAAGCAAGTAATATGGCTTCGAAATTGTCGATGCGCTGGCGATCATTGGAACCACCTTGATTGCTGTTCGTCATGAAAACCGTCCTTACATGAGGAGTGATGGAAGGAACGGTGGAGGATGTGCCCTCCGAGTCGTACCCATGCACCGAGAAGTCATCGGAATAGGTGGGAATGTTCTCTTCGGGCTCGGACTCGGAGGGAACGGTATCCTCAGCTTCAGAGCTTGCTTCGTCTTGGGAGTTACGGATGTCCTCGGGGACATCAGCGTCTGTTGCACCTGATGGAAGAGTTGTTTGTCCGGGCTCGGCTCCTTGAAACATCGGATTATTACGGATGTTCGGTGGAGTGCTACCCCCAGTTCCCTCAACCCCCAGCGATGTGGATGATGAATTTCCCATCGCGGTAGATTTCATCTTTGAATGGGTGTGTTGGAATACACCGGTAGAGGACAACCGTTTAGACGATAGTTTCTTAGCTGTAGTGGTTGATATCTTGGGACTGGAGATACTTGTCTTTTTCTCTCACCCTTCGGCGGAGACCTTTTGAGCGGAATTGCAGGAGACAACAGGAGGTGCCTCATCTTCTGAGCTCGGATGCTGTAGCCTTTGGAAGACGGACGGCCGATCTTCCGTCACCGCCGCGTTGTTGCAGCAGCAGTTGACGATGATTTGGGTACAGCGATGTTCAAGCAAGGACTCTTTGCACGCCGACACTCCTCCTCTTTCCTTGTGTTTGTGGAGGATCGCCTCCCGTAGGTCAGAGGAACCACTCTGTCTGTTTGCCGTCGGGGGCTGGACTCGAGAGATTGTATACAACTTCCCATCCGAGGCCCGTGTGATAGTCAACGGGATGCCCCGATAGTCAGAGGTTGGGACAGCTGACTGGGCCTGATGAACCCGCGCTGCCCTAGACTTCCTCCTTTTAGCACTTGTGGGTGCGTAATAGGAGGAGTCCAAGTTGGATACCACAGAATTCGGCTTATCATCCAGAGAACCATCAGGGTCAGGACCGCATGAGAGACGGTCGAAGACTGATCGAGAGAAGCGTGAAACGGATGCTATGCGGCTAGAGGTGGGTACCGTGCAGGCTGTCTGCGTGCGGTTGTCTTCTACCGTCGGATGAATTGTTTTTGTGCGGCTAGGAGTCACGACCGTACAGGCTGGCCGCATGCGGTTGGCAATTGTGGTCGTATGGGTTTTCTGCAAGCGATTGACTCCCATAGCCGTACGAGTTTCATCCGTATGGTTGGCAACTGTAGCCGCATAAGCCATGCGGCTGACAGATATGGCCGCATGAGTCTTCTTCATGCGGCTGGCGGATGTAGCCGCATGAGATTTCTCCCTGCGGCTGATACCCTTATGCGGCTCGGATCTCATAGAGTTTCTCTTTGCCCCTACAAGTCCAGCATCATAGTATTTTCTTCTGCCGGACTTGGGGACAGCAGAGTTGTCTACGATACGAAGTGGGGCCGCAGGGGAATCTTGCTCGCCGTCTTGAACAACAGAGGGTGTCTCCGCAAGAGCTTCAGTAGGAATGAAGGATCGGGGTCTCCACTCCTTACGGGCCTTCTTTGTGCGGGCTCGCTTCTGGACCGGGCCAGTGCTCTTGTCGGAGAGCATTTCTTCGAACGTCTGTTGGTCGAACCGGGCGACCATCTATTGTTGCGTGGAGCCAAGCTTGGCTGTATCCGATTGTATCACCAACTCCTCAACCGTGGAGAAGTTAGTCCACAGCAGAGTCGCCATCGTGTTTGTCATGAAATATAAAAGAACAGAACAATTATCGGAGGACCGGACTTTTACTTCACGTTACAATCTCGCTTGTACAAAGAAAGCCTAGGGACGAAAACCTAGGTACAGCAGTCTAAGTACAATTGTTTATTTTAGATTCTGGGGGGTGACGATAGAGGCTCGGAAAGGCGACGGACCTGCCTTACTCCTTGGACGATCGGTTTGCAGCCTTGGCACCTTGTGAAAAGATGGTTGGCGTTGATGAAGAAATGCTCTTCTAGCTCCTCTGTTGCTCTTTTGGCTTCTCTCTCTCTGCGTGTATTCTCTCCCTGACTATGGGGGGAAGTCTCTCTGTATATACGTATTTCTCTCTGATATTGTCTCTTTTTTTTTACAAGGGAATGGCACCTTGCTATTTATAATAGTGGGATGTGATCATTAGGGTTGACCTGAGCCGCATAGGATTCATTCTGAACCGCATGAGAAGTGAGCCGCATACGAATGCCCATGTGGCAAGGCCACGTGGCATTTTTATGGCTCTCGGGGGATTTGTGTCATAGATCTCTTTTCTCTTCCCTAGAGATTCATCATTATGACCGAGTCATAATTACCTGCTTTTGTGTCAGGGCTGTCAACTTTTCAGAGGGGTCAGCCGTCAAAGCAATTAATACAGCATGGGTCGGAGGGGAGCACTGTCAGGCCACGTGTCTTCTGAGTCGCATGGAATGCCTCGGGCCGCATAGCTCCTTATGCCGTATGACTCCCTGAGCCGCATGAGTTTTCTGAGCCGCATGGATCTTTCCTGGCCGCATGAGTCATTTTTTTTAGTATTTTCCATGCTTCTATATATATATATATATATATATATATATATATATATATTGATGGCTCGAGGGCTCCTGGAGAGCGGAGCGCGGCTTGGCGTGGCCGGCCGGCTTCCTTGGCCCGACCCCTGCATCCTGGCCACCTTCCCCGTGGGGGGTCTTCCGCCTCGACGGCGTGCTCTTGCCGTGGGGAGGCCCCTCCATTGCCATCCTCTTCCCGTGGTGGGGCTTTCCCCCACCCCAGCCCCCTCGGCGCCGTCCTCGGTGTTGCCGTGCTCGACGCAGGAAGGCTCCACCTCCGGGGTCGACAGCAAAGTCGGGCGCGCCTCTCCCTTCTTTGGCGCCTCCGGCAGTCAGCCTCGCCGCGCCGCCCCTCTAGTGGTTGCGACCGCCCCGTCTTGGTCAGCTTCTCTTCCGCTGCCGGTCGCACCGTCCGGTCCCCCGCAGCCCATCCCTCCCCCTCTGGCTCTCCCATTCCAGCCTTGCCCGGCATCTCCCCCTCCCGATGCCCCCGTCTTTCCCCCGCCGTCGTCGTTTCCTCCTCCATCGGAAGTCGAACCCCCCTCCTGGTCTAGGGTGGCCTCGACTCCCCCTACCTCGGTGCCGGACGGTCGTAGGTTCACGTTTCCGCCGTCGTCGCCTGCTACGGTGTAGCTTCCCTTCCCGAAAATTCTTGGAATAACTTTTTATTTTATTTATTTGATTAAAAGGGTGAATTAGGATTTTATAAATAATTATTTAGTTAATTATTACGGTAGGCGACTTTAGCCATAGTTGAGTTTTGGAGCACCAGACGACTAGGAATCATGGCACAGATAGTGCAGTGGTGTGCCTTGGCTAGTGTATTAGCCATGCCAAGGAAGATCCAGCCATAAGTGTGTCCTAACTAGAAAAACCAGACCAAGTTGCGACTTAACCCCTATAAATGGTTTATTCATTTATTAATTAATTTATTGATTTGTAGAAGACCCAGTTGTACCAAAACACCAAAATAGTCTTGACTTGACCCGAACCCAACCCAGGCCATGTAGACATATAACGCGAACAAAACGTCCTTGTAGGTGTGCATTTATTATACAAGTAAATATCTTATATTTTATTTAGTGGGCTAGTAAATATGTTGCAATACATTTGTTATATAAATATACATATCTCGTATCCACATTATGCTCTTATCTGTGTCAGTATTCACATAACATAGGTCAGCATTAACCTTTCTGCATACAACATTGGTTCAATAATCTTGATTTTTTTTCAATGGAAATCTTTGATGTATATTGATAATATAAGGTTAAACCATTTCATACCTGCAAAGATAATAAGTGAGAAAAACTCACCGATAATTTCATTCTTCCCTAGCACCAAGAGCCTCTACTTCTTTATTTGATGGAATATCAACAATGGGCTCATATAGATACCCCTCCTTCTTTTCCTAAGTCGAAGAAGAGAATTTATCAATACAATTAGATTATTTTTCAATGCACACGAATTCAGCACAAGTAACTGCTAGAATTAGTTAGTAGTATGTGTTTATGGTCTTATGTTTGAATGTTTATAAACATGTTGCTTACAATAATATTTTTAAAATTAGTTCCTTTCTATTTCTAATGATATTGTAGAACTTCAATAATCAGAACAAAACTGAAAAATACCATAGCTTGCTTGCCAACAGAGAATCACTTTCCTACACAAGTTTAAATATTTTCTGAAGGGGAAGTAATTATGCTTGGAGAAAGTTTAAATACTTTCCTACAGTTCACAAGAGGAAGTTATCACCAATAAGCACTTGAACACCTGCTTGTTATAGTCAAGAGAGAAAATTGACCCCAGCCCATCGCAGGCCAGGCAACCCGCTCGGCCAACTCGAGAACCCAGCTCAGACCTTCACAAGCCAGGAAGAAACCCATTTGTAATGACCCAAACCCAATCGGGCCGGGATCAGCCAGCCCATGCAAACCCGCATGGGCCTACGAAGGATTTTCCCAGCCGACCCTTCAATACAACCCCAACAGCAGAGACTGCTTATTCTCCCAGCCCGATCCTATAGGCAAAGCCAATATATATATATCTACGCGTATACTGCAATCGAGAGGAACAGGTACGTATCGAACGAACATCCCAAAACCCTAAGCACCGTGCCGCCACTCCAGGCCGAGCGCCCTTTCCCGCGCGCGCGCCGCCTGGGCCACCGCCGGAGTCGGCAGACGCGTGGCCGCGCGCGCGACAGGCAGCAGAGTCGGCAATCACAACAGCAGCAGATGCAGCGGTGATGGCCACTTCTCGGATCCTTTTCGCCGTGCGTGTTTGATCAAATTTTGATTCGTCTTTGCAGGTATAAACACAACCCATACGAGATTAGTTCCTTTCAATTAGATTGATTTTATATGCTTCATATTGGCCGGGAGATCGATTCAAAGTTTGAAGAAAACTGTTCAAAAACAGAATATAAATCCAGTCCCAACGTCAGATTTGGAAGGCGATTTCTCGCCAAACCATCCACAGTTTACAAAATCCATTTAAACACAGTTATGAACAATATAACCGAGAAGGAAACCTCAATGTTGGAAATATTTTTAGTGTTTTGTACAACAAATGAAACCAGTTTGAAAATAAGAGAAAAGCTAGAAATCTGTTTTTGGAAATTCAATAAATCACCCCGATACCACGTCCGTCCCGCCATTTCGGGCGACGTGGTCGCGCACCGAAGGCATTGAAAGCTGCGTAATAGCTTCATGGTCGTGTGGGCTTTGACGGAATTCAAATTGGTCGCGTGTGCGCGACGAATTTGATGCGTATCCGTCGAAATTCACCGTATCGGCCTCTGTGCAAATTTTCTAATTACTTTGTGCACGCTCGTCAGATCGAGACGAAACTTGTGCCAACAGGACCGTATCGTTTTTCTGTTCCTGCATGCCAAGTTTGGTCCAATTCTGAGATAGTTGAAATCGACGTCGTTTTGTGGGCCCCACGGTCCCACTCAACGGGCGATTTTGTGCACGGCCCGCCGGAATCCAACTCTGGACATACGGTTGGGTTCGTATTGGAAAACTGGATCCGTAGACATGTAGTTTGATGACTTTAGAGACCATTGACCCTGGCAAGCTTTTCGGTGCAAAGCGGGTCCAACGGCGGACATCATTTTTGCCAGAAATTACCGTTTTGCCCCTGTGTCCAGAATTGGACTTAAGGACAGGCAATCCTAGCTAATTTGACTATTCTGAGAATGTTGGCGATGTTTGTTTCAGCTTTCGGAGACAGTTGTGATGACTTGGACTTGATGGCGTACCGGTTGACGGTATTTTATTGGTTCTTCGCGCTGCCACCAGGCAAGCATACCTTGCCTTTCTACACAGCTTTATTTACATGCACTGTCTTTATTTATTATCCAGTTTTTTCTCATATCATTGATATGTATCTTTCATATCCCGTTCATATATTGGTATCAATGATTTGTAGACCGTGTTCACAGTTAGCCCTGTGTCTTATTGGTCGTGCCTTGATTGAGTCGTACCTCCGTGTCTTGAACCTTGAAGCTAACCTACGAGTCCACGATAGGGACGAGGGTTAGTAGTTATTGGTCCACACCTGCGAGTCCATACTAGGGGCGAGGGTGATACTAATCTGCGAGTCCACACTAGGGACGAGGATTAGTAGTAGATGCTAGCCTGCGAGTCCACACTAGGGACGAAGGTTAGTGGTATAGGGTTACGCCTGCGAGTCCACACTAGGGACGAGGGTGATGCTAGCCTGCGAGTCCACACTAGGGACGAGGGTTAGTAGTAGATGCTAGCCTGCGAGTCCACACTAGGGACGAGGGTTAGTGGTATAGGGTTACGCCTGCAAGTCCACACTAGGGATGAGGGTGATGCTAGCCTGCGAGTCCACACTAGGGACGAGGGTTAGTAGTAGATGCTAGCCTACGAGTCCACACTAGGGACGAGGGTTAGTGGTATAGGGTTACGCTGCGAGTCCACACTAGGGACGAGGGTGATGCTAGCCTGCGAGTCCACACTAGGGACGAGGGTTAGTAGTAGAGGCTAGCCTGCGAGTCCACACTAGGGACGAGGGTTAGTAGTAGAGGCTAGCCTGCGAGTCCACACTAGGGACGAGGGTTAGTAGTTCAAACCTGCGAGTCCACGCTAGGTACGAGGGTTTGAGTATCCGTTTCGGCTATCCGTTGATATCATGACATGAGTTCTCTAGTCCTTGTTCGGCAGTTCATCTATGTGTAGACAGTGTATAGATTCGTGCTTTATTCATTGCTCAGTTTTACTTGTTATTTTGTATCTTTTTCCATGCATAATAAACTGTTAGATAGGCATGTTTTATGTATCTTGCTAGTCCTCTGAGGACCTGATGATCTCTTCAGGTTTAGCGACTGCATGGAGTTAGTTAGCAGAGCAGGATGGTAGAGGATTGCGATGTTTGATACAGGTATTTGCTTGTGATATTTTCTTGTTATCCATTCGTGCTTATTTTCAGTACCATGATATACTCTGCTTATTTATAGACTCATATCATTCTTAGAGTCTAATCGAACAATATGCTAATGGGCTGCAGACCATGACCCATAATTGTTCATTCTTGTTTATATTATTTCCTGTGGATTGAGATATAGTTTATATTAGACATGTTACCCATGACCTTGACAGCTTATACGTACTCGAGTCGGGCTGGAGTCCGCTCGATACGTAGCTGGCTTGCTCACGAGCTCGCGTCCGAAAACCGGGTGCGGGTCGTGACATACGGCGTCCACCCCTCGGCTGAGGCCTCCTGCTCCTCCCTGCGGTGGTCCAACTCGGCTTCTTCGTCCCTCGACCCCCCGGCCGAGCCCTATGGCGACCCTCGACTGGCCCCCCCTCTTCGCTTTCCCTCCGGCGTCGGCGTCGGTGGCCCCCCTTCTCTCCCTCCCAGCCTTCCTCCACCACTCCCGCACTCTTTCCGTCTCAGGTTGGAGGGCCCTGGCCCCTCCCGGCTGGTAGCTGCCGCCCCCATTCGCCGTGCCGCCTGGCCGCAACCGACGCTACGCCTCCCATCCTTCCCGAGCCCCTCCCTTTCCTGGTGGCAGACGCGCTCTGCCTACACCCTACCCTTCTCTGGGTCAGGGCGTCCGCTCCTCTGCCGGAGCCCCCACGTTCGGTCCTTGCTCAGGCGGCTCCCCCAGCGCCCCGCCTCCCCCAGGCCCCCTCTTCCTTGTTCCCCCGTCGGCGCTCCTCCGCTCGTGAGCCGGAGCTCGGTCTTTCCTTCCCTCCGGGCTGGCTTTCTCCGCCGACGTCTCCGCTCCCGGCCCCCCTTTCCGGCCTACTTCGCCGGACCCGCCTGGTTCCCGGCCGAAACCCCCCCGCCCCGGGCACAGCGCCCTCCTCGTGCAGCGCTCCCCTCGCGACTAGCGCCCCCCTCGGGCAGCGCACATGCCACCACACCCCTAGGGCCCAGCGCCACACCCACGTGGCTCTTTTGACTTTCAAAATTTGAATTTTCAAATTTTGAATCTCCAGATTATCATAAAAAAATCTTTGCTGGTTAATGTCGTTTTTAGCTAGGATCTTTGTTAAGGGTTCCCCCTAATCTTGTAGGAACTTGGGCTATATATATATTATATACACTACAACAAAAAGACCTATTAATGATGCTTGATAAGTGGATTTCATGACGGCTGATAAAGAAGCGTCATCAAAGTTCAGCAAGACTCCATTCTATGATGGTGTCCAATATAAACGTTATTGATAGTCTTTCAGTTATACGAGCGTCATGAAAAAAGCACCAAAATTTAAGTCAAAACCTCCTCTCTCCCGCACTTCTCCCGCACTTAAGAAAAAATTCTAAACCAAGAAGCTCCACAGCTACTCCTCTAAGGCCTTAGAAGAAGCCCTAATTTTCCAAGCTCGCCTCCTCTCCGTCTTCCTCCTCTCCCCCACTGTCGCCGACCTCTCCTTCCACCTCAACTCCTCCTCCGCCTCCCTCCTCGACGTCGCCAACTCCATCTCCGCCGCCCTCTACCTCCTCACCTCCCTCCGCCTCCACCTATGCCTCTCCCTCCGCCACGGATCCGTCCCCTCTGGGACCCGGAACCCGCATCGCCCCTCGCCTTCCCCCTCTCCGTCCCTCCCCCGCCAGACGGGAGAGCGGCCACCTCCGTCCGTCGCGCCGTCTACGCCGTCGAGGCGGTCTCCGCCCTCGTGGTCGTCTCCGTCCTCGCCGGCCTCGGCCATGCCTCCCTCCCAGAAAATCCTCTAATTTTTGACCTAATTTCTATCAGTAGGTTAGGGCTTATTTTCTATTTGCTAGCTTCCTATTCATTCCTTTCCTGTAGAAAAAATTCAGCCATGGTGAGAAACGATAGAGAGCAGAGGGACGAGTTGGATTTGGCCGAGGCCAACCTCAACGACATCAATTTTTTTCTTTTATTTTTTGTGACAGCTTCCGTCTGCAATCGATCATCCTCAATGTCGTCTTTCCTAGATGCGGCAGGCCTGCGATCCTCAGAGAGATGTCATTCGATAAACATCATCTGCCTGGCTCATGGATTCGGTATTGTATCAAATTATTTTTAATTATCTATTTGGGTACTCTATTTTACACATATTAACCTATTATCCTCTATTATGTTGAAGTGATATATGATGTGATTACATATTCTACTCCATGTTATTTTAAAACTGGTGGCTTGCTTACATTTCTCTTTGTTGTCAAATTGCTATTTTGGTATTAGGTATGGGGAATGGAGAGATCACTTAACACTCCAGGCAGCTGCTGACCAGGTGATATTGTGTTTCAATTTAAAGTTAGGTTTTTGTATTTGGAACCTTCCAATAATAGAGGTCAAGTGTGATGTTGTTTCTTCTTTGTTCTTGGGCTTTATTATGTCAAGATTTACCATTATTATCTTGACTTGGCTAAATGGAAATGATTGAGTCATAATATGCTAATTAAGACTTGATCTTAAAATAAATAACGTATAATTACCAAACCCTAGCCGCCTCGATTGACTACCTATTAGATTACAAGTTTAGGAGGGTGGTGGCCATGAGCGGCATGAGCGAATAGGGGGCGATATGTGATTTTTGTCGTTTCCTTCAATCTGTTGGATATTTTTCGGAGGGAAAAAATCACAATTATCACTGTATACTTAACCCATATATCAATCGTCCAAACCCATATATTGGTGGGAGGCTAGTGATTTGTCTGTCGGTTGTACTCGTTACTTGCACTATTAAACTACTTATTTTACTTGCATATTATGTATGCCAAAGTCATGTATGCATTTAAAGTCGTTTAGCTCTTTCTATATGTTTTGTGGCACTCTTTTTAATATACTATTGCAGCTTTGGATAACGGGTTGATTTTGATTTCTAAAGTAGACATTTAATTGTATTATATTTATACAGTTTGGTGCAAAGATTTGCCAGCATACATCATTCAGAGATACCAGCAGCATTGAAATTGTATCCAGGGATAACAATCCTTCAATAGGTGAGTGAAATACGGGCATTATGTATCCTCTACACTTCGAATTTGAATAAGTCATGAATTTGTGCTTTCATTTATAAGTATTTTGATCTCCCTTTCTTGGTGCTTGTGAGGTATATCTGTAGTCTTAAGCTGTACTTATTGAAGTTTGAGGTCCCATGCTCATATGCGCCAGAAAATTCTTATATCTACTATATTGGATTGAGATGGCTTTTAGCTACTATATTGGTCATTATTCATTCTTATCTTATTTTTTCACCCTTGCTTTCGACCTTTTTAAGCTGATAATCAGTGCCATTAGACTTACCTTATTATATATTTCTAAGTATTGGAACTTTTATTTATTTTATCTATAACGTCTACCATTCTGCAGCTTGGCGAAACCATCCAGACTATGAAGGAAGACTTTATCATGTTCCATTTGCAACATTCATTTACACATTGCTGTCTTCTTATGGTTTCTGGAACATGCTGGGTTTGCAATCAGTGCAAAAAATTCAAGCTTTGTTAAAAGTAAGTGTTCTTTCAAAACAAGCTTGCTACATACTGAAATTTGTGCACCTTTTTCACAAGGATGTATCCAGTAGGCATGGCAACATATAGGTGAACACATCATATAATGCCAAGAATGATTAAAATTCTTCGGTTTTCTATTCCTAATATGTTCTTTTTTCTTTTCTTTTTGAGAGGGAGAGAGGATGGGATCAAGATAGCCCCAGCCAAATTTTATTCACTAATTTCTTCTTTTTTTTCACATTGGACTTCAATCTTATAACATTTTATACCCATTAGGATCGATGATTTGACTAAGTCACACTATGTTTGCCGAATTGAGTCTGTGGCATGGTACATAAGGAACATAACATGTCGTAGCAACCATAATATATGTTTGTCGAATTGAGTTAACTTAATTATTTTCTGGAATCATATATGGATTGGGGCCCAACATCTCCTATTTGGTGAAGACTTATAATCTTTTGTTTGTCAACAAATGCTAACATGAACATGCATCAGGGGTTTGGAGTCTTAAACATACATTAGTTTTTGATGTTGCATAGTTAGATGTGAATGCTTCTTTTTTGAAATTTTACAACGAAATGGTAATATTATCAATTTTATTTGCTTATAGTTTTTATTCTGCATAGCTAAATTTATGGGATTCCGATATAAATTTTTTAGAGTTACTCTTTCTTTTCTGAATTGTGGGATTCTGATATGAATTTTTTAGGTGCATACTAGTTGGAAGAAGATCAGAAGATCAGAAGTTTCATATTATGGGATTCCGATATGAATTTTTTAAAGTGTAATCTCTATGTTGGATACTTTATATATTTTGAGAAGATGTATATACTGAAATGAATATATAATGGTAGCTAAAGTACTGTATTTTGAGACAATAAAATGTAGCTAGCTAAAGTACTCTATAGCTGTGAGATGTTGATGTACCCTATTTTGAGACAATAAAATGGAGAATGGTACTTTATATTACATTTTAATGTTTTGTTGTGAATATGGATCAAAGTGGTTGTTTTCGAATTGAATTGAGCAGCGTTTGGAATGTATAACATGCAGTATAGAGCGTTATAAATGTGATACAATGATCATATACAGATCATCTATTCATAACTCGTTCAAAATGTCCTGACTTCTAAACCATATTAACTATTCATAAGGGTTTTACATAAATATCCATAACGCTTTGAAAATAAAACGTAGAAGAAATTCAACCTATTAATGACGTTTTTGGAAGAATTATCTATAACGCTTTCAAAAACATTTATAACACCCGTTTTCATAACGGTTGGATTGAAAGGAAAAAACGTCATGGTTCTTAATTAATGACGGTTTTTAGCCGTCATTAAAAGATATTTTTGTTGTAGTGATATATATATATATATATATATATATATATATATATATATATATATATATATATATATATATATATTTTGTTGTAGTGATATATTATATTTTTTTTGTAGTGATATATATATATATATATATATATATATATATATATATATATATATATATATATATATATATATATATATATATATATATATATATATATATACAAAAAAAAAAAATATATATCACTACAACAAAATATATATATATATATATATATATATATTTTTTTTTTATATATATATATATATATATATATATTTTATATATATATATATATATATATATATATATATATATATATATATATATATATATATATATATATATATATATATATATCACTACAACAAAATATATATATATATATATATATATATATATATATATATATATATATATATATATATATATATATATATACACATATATATATATATATGTTATGTTGCATACAGAACTTGGGTCGGGTCCCTGAGGGCTTGGGGAGAGAGGTACTCGGGTTACTGTTCAGTAAACAGTAACCTGAGAGGTTTCCTTTTCTTTTTATTATTTTTTCCTTCACAATTACATATAAAAATATATATATAATTTTCAAATAAATTCTTAATAAATTTATAAAAATCTAAAATAAAATTCTAAATCAATCAAAACTTATTTATTGTAAAATTTCTCATTTGACAAACTATGTACTAAATATGCTACATATTGTACTTAATAAAATTCAAAATACCATTTTAATTAAATTTCTTAAGAATCTAAAATAAAATCTATATATATCCAACAATTTATTTCTTGTAAAATAACCTTAGAAATATATCTTCACATAATATTTTCTTTCTTTTCTCTATTTAAAAAAAATACAATTACCTTATACCAAGTTACTGTAATTAGAAAAAATAAATAAATAAATACTACTAATATAAAATAAATAATTAAAATTTAAAATATATAAAAATGGGGGTTTATACAAACCATTAGACCCAATATATGATTTTTACCTATTTTGAGCATATTACATACATGCCAATGGTGTCCCACTCAATTGAGTTCTCATGTGCTATTTATTTTCAAATAGCACACAAGACCCATTAAATAGCTTTTCGGAGTGAATTTCAATTCCATAAACCCTATAGGCCTAAAACTAGTTCAATTAGCATTGGTTGAGCCTATAATATGTTACAATAACTAATTATGATGAATTTATATTAATTTTTAGAAATATTTGTACAACAATAATTGACTTGAAACTTCGTATACCCTCCAAAATAATTGTTGTGCTTGTTTTGATAAGAAAAACCTATTTTTACATAACTAATAGTATTTTTTTCAGAATTAATATTTATTAAAAAAATTTATTTCGGGAGCCAAACCGTGGAACAAGTCTATGCATATTGATGTAGAATCAATATAAGCTAGGCTTGTGTACATATTTTTCTATAAATAAAATATATTGACTATTATGATAGACTATTTATAATTAAATAAGATATTTTTATGTTATTAAAATAGTAATTTATCATATAGATTAATACTATATATGCTAGATTGGTATGGTAGTTTGATACTACTTTCCTTATAACTAATGCAGTCTAAATATTATTATAAATATTTTTAGTATATTTTTCCAAAAATAAATATTATATGTTTATTTCGTAAATATATTATATTTATTTAATAACATATATGATGGATTGGGTCATATCTATAGTAAGTGCTAGTTCCGTAGATTATGTCTAGTAGGGACTATATATAGTAAATCTATAAATAGTATATGTTAAGTCATAGATATATCATTGATTGATGGAATTATTTATTGTAGGAGTGCATGATGGGCATAGCGAGGATCTCTATGTCGAACCGTCAAATTTGCAATTTAAAGTGCATGTAAGTGTACCTTGCCAATGTTACAGTTCATGTTCTTTTCATTTATTGTTGTTTTATTTCTTATTTATTATCATTTAGGACATAGAAATAGTCGATAATTTGTATCCGTATCGTATTCGGGTGCCGATGTCATTTTATTGACATTGTATATCGACATTAGGCATTGCATGCATTACCTTGTATTCATTGACACAATAGACCATAGGACACGGACACGATGGATGATGATGATGTCACGCCCCGATCCCACTAGAGTCGTTCGTCCTCGCTAAGGCGTGATGTCGTGCAAGCCAAGTTGCGCTTGCACAAGGCCAGTACCTGCACAATACAACTAGACAAGACAAACACATGCATACAGCATATTTAATTACAGAAAACCAAATATTGGACACAGAGATTTTGGAATGGAAATACTTCTTTTATTGATAACTTGATAGGATTACAAGGTACAAAGCTTACGACTCAAAATATCGTAGTTTTGCATACATATCTCTCTTTGAAACTCTTTTCAAAATAGCCACAACATCATATCTCTTTATTATATAGTCAAAAAGTAAAGACACCTTCAAAGAAAACTTGCAAACTGGACTCGAAATAAAAAGTAGCTTTGAGGCAATCCACAAACTCTACTGGGCTGGACGAGCTTTAGTTCCTCACCTGAAATCCCCATGTGTTATCCGAAAATGATGTCCAAAACGTGGGTCAGTACACATCATGTACTGGCGAGCGGCTTTTGGACGAACTCACATAAATCTGTACTAAGTCGACAGTGATGCTAGCACACAATTATTATGTGATCTTTCTAGTTGTCTAGGTTCTTTTTAACATTTCGTAAGAAACATAACAGTAGAAAATACTTGCATAATAAATCTTACCCATCGTCGATAGTCATCCCTGCATAAGACAAGGTTAGCACAATTTGCATAACGAAGATATTATGTTCCATTCTTGCAGATATTGAAGTTTATAATTTGGATCATGTATCTAGCCTATCTGCATGATGGTCCACGGGGTCATTTCCCATGATTAGCCACTTTAACTCTTTGGTTTAGCTCGTCGCTAAGGACTCAACACCCCCTGATCGCGAGGTCTCATTTACCTCAAGGTGCCTAATCTCTCCTAGGCCGAGTGGTTCGAGGCGCCCCAAGAGCCCACCCGAGACACTATACCTTGTGCATAAGTTTTTCGAGACCAATGCATTCTCTATCCTTTCTATCAGATGTAACAGATTTATATACGGGCCATGACGTATTCATTTCACGTCTTAACAGATATGTGACACGTTCATTTCGTGCCTTACTTCTTATTCATCTCAACATGTACAAGTTGTCTGCTCATGTCTACATTTTTATAGCATACTAGCAACAGAGCATATGATCATTCATTTGAAATAGATTATAGCAGCACATGATCTAGCATTTGATTCAATTCATTTATCTTCTCTTATCTTTTGTTATTATGGTATCGTTGATCATAGGGACGCAACAAAAGAATGGACTAGAGATCGTTTTCTTATGGCATGGAGATAAATGTTAGTCCGGTCAAAGCAACTCACCAAAATGAAATCATGTTCGAGATAAGGAGGGACTCACACGTCGTTCACGCACCATTCACACGTCCTATATTGGCACCAGCATTTGATTAGCATACTTCAATTTCTTTCTCTCAAGATTCGGAATGATTGTGCAATGCGATAAAAGCGAACAATGAAAACCAATCATCAAAAACCAATCATCAAAAACCAACAGTGAAAATGCATTCATCAAAACCAAGCAGCGAAAGAAAACATCCAACAAAACTCTTGGAATTATTTCAATAGAAGCCAATCCATTAATTGGAAAAGTTCATTGCATTTCATCCGTGATCAAATGATACCGGCAAAGGTATCCCCAAATACTCAGTTCAAGACTGAGCTAGCAAGCCGTGGGTATTACATAGTGGACCGCGAGTAGCGGAGAACTACAGAAGATATGATACGAAGTCTGACATGAGATATTCGTGGCTAGCGACTCTACACTACTAAAATCTGCTTAATTGGCGACATAAATTTAGCGACGTTAGCAAAACGTCGCTAAATTGTGTATACTAGCGACGTATAATTGAAACGTCGGTAACCGTCGCTACTAGCGACGCAAATAGCAACGTGACAACGACGTATATTAGTTACGTGAGCTAGTCGTCGTGAAATGTCGCTACAACGTCGCTAATTGCGACTTATTTAGCGACGTTAATAATAACTTCACGAAATTCTAACTAAATTAAATTTTCCCCCCGATTCCTTTCCCCAATCATTTTACTCTCTCACTCTCTTCCTCCGGCGCTCTCGCTCTCGCTCTCACTCTCTCCGGCGCTCTCGCTCTCGCTCTTACTCTCTCCGGCGACTTCACTCTCTCCGGCGACTTCACTCTCTCCGGTGACTCTCCTCTGGTACGTAACTCCCTCTCTATCTCTCTTTATTTGTTGTTGGTGGTTGGGGGGGTGCTGGTGGCTCGGGGGGAGGGACAGGGGGGTACGGGTGGTTTGGGGTGAGGAATGGTTTGGGGGTGGCTGGTGGGGTAGGGCAGGGGGAGTGAGGACGGCTGGGATGAGGAGGGGGGGCTGGGGGAAGGGGAGGGTTAGGTCTCGGGTTAGGGGGGAGGGGCGGAGGGGGTGAGGGCGGCTGGGGTGAGGAGGGGGGACTGGGGGAAGGGGAGGGTTAGGTCTCGGGTTAGGGGGGAGGGGCGGGGGGGAGGTGAGGGCGGCTGGGGGTGAGGACGGGGGGGCTTCGAAGGGGAGGGGAGATGGTGGGGGGAAGGGTTGGGGATAGGGTTCGGGTTGGGGTTAGGGGTGGTGTAGGGGTTGGGGGGATGGGGAGGGGAGGGGAGGGGGGGCTAGTGGGGGAGGGGTTAGGGATAGGGTTCGGGTTAGGGTTACGGGTGGTGCAGGGGGGGAGGGGTGCGGGGGGGCTAGGTCAGGGGCACCGATAGTGCCGAAAAATCTGATAATTTAGTAATAGATATTTGTTTTCCGACACCGAAAAATGTGATACTCTGATTCGAAACCACATACTGATAGTGCCGATATTTGTAACACGTAGTTTTTTTGGTTGGTTAATTTGTAACACGATATTGCCGATAGTGTCGATATTTGTAACACGTAGTTTCCTTGATCCCGATACTCATAGGAATGGTCCCGAGTCACGGCCGTTTTACGTAGTATATTCGCTTTAGTTTATAGTATATTCGTTTTAGTTTTGAAGTTTTAGTTTTGAAGTTTATTTGTTTTAATATGTAGTATATAGTAGGAATGGTCCCGACTCATAGGAATGGTCCCGAGTCACGGCCGTAGTATGTAGTATGTAGTATATAGTATATTCGTTTTAGTTTTGAAGTTTATTCATATTTGCAGATATCTAGAAATGGCTATATCCATGTATCTGCTAGACCGTTCGTGGATGTACAACCGCATTCGAGATGACATGTGCGGTGTGCAAGATGAATACATCGCCGGAGTAGAATAATTCCTCCAATTCTCGATGGCGTTTCCTCAGTGCATGGACGGCATGGACATTAAGTGCCCGTGTGCAAAATGTCGGAACATAAAGTTTCAACCAGAACTGGATGTGACGTATCACTTATACACAAAGGATTTTCTTCCGAATTACTACCAATGGACCACACACGGAGAGCTTGTACCTTTAGCATTCCAAATGGAGCCTTATGTGGAGCCTTATGTAGAGCCTTTTATGGAGCCTTATATGAATGTCCATAACCAAACTGGTGTCGACAACGAGTACGTGAACATGGTCTTCGACGCTGCGGGTCCTAGTTTCGATCCACACAATCGTGACGCAGCTGAGGAGGCACCGAATACCGATGCCGCAAAGTTCATGGAGTTGCTGGAGAATGCAAGGACTCCTTTATACCCTGGCTGTGAGGACCATTCACCGTTAGAGGTGATCACTCGGCTCTTGAGCATAAAGTATTACTTTAACATGTCACAAGAATGCTACAATAGAGTGATCGAGTTGATTACCGATATCTTGTCGGAGGGTGCCAAGTTACCGAAAGACTTTTACTGCTCTAAGAGGATATTGAGATCCCTCTGGATAGTATACGACAAGATCGATTGCTGTCATAACGGATGCATGCTTTACTACAAAGATCATAAGGATGCAGAAGTGTACGAATTCTGTGGTGCTGATCGCTACAAGCCAACTGCTGCAGGCAAGTCTAGAAGACCGACTACTTCAATGCAATACTTGCCGATGACGCAGCAGTTGCAGAGATTGTTCATAGTAAAAGAGACTGCCGAAAATATGAGCTGGCACAAGCGACAACAGACCGAAGGAGTGTTGGATCACACATCTGATGGAGAAGCGTTGAAGCACTTCGATCGAGCATATTCTAATTTTGCTTCTGATGAACGTAATGTAAGGTTGGGGCTCTGCTCTGATGGTTTCACCCCATTTGGTCTTTCAGGCTCCCAATATTCATGCTGGCCGGTAATCCTCACTCCGTACAACCTACCGCTCGGATGTGCATGAAGACTCATTATATGTTCTTAACTATTATCATCTCCGGTCTGAACAACCCGAAGAGGAACATCGACATGTACTTACAGCCGTTGATAGATGAGCTGAAGCAGCTATGGAAAACAGGGACGTACACATATGATGCTTCGAAAAAATAGAATTTTCAGATGCGGGCAGCACTAATGTGGACAATCAACGGCTTTCCGGCTTATGGAATGTTATCTGGATGGAGCACTCATGGTCGGCTTTCATGTCCGTATTGCATGGACCACACTAAGGCTTTTCGTTTGAGATACGGAGGAAAGCCATGCTTCTTTGATTGTCACCAGCAGTTATTGCCGAAAGACCATCCATACCGTAGAAACAGAACTACATTCCGTGTCGGAGCTATGGAGAAGGGCGATCCACCGCCAATGTGGTCTGGAGAGGACACATGGGAGCAAGTAAAAGAAATCCCAAGTGCTATTGAAGATCCTACAACGAGCAGCCGTTGCGAGGGGTTTGGCGAAGATCATAACTGTACCAAAAGAAGTATATTCTAGAATCTGCCATATTGGAGCAAAAATCTGATTAGACATAACCTTGACGTCATGCATATCGAGAAGAACGTGTTTGATAACATAATTAATACTGTAATGGACGTCAAGGGAAAGACAAAAGAAAATCAGAAGGCTAGATTGGACTTAGCCGAAATATACAGATGCCCTACATTGCACATGATAGACAACGAAAAGGGAAAGCTTTTACGGCCTATGGCAATCTACTCCCTGGATAAGGAGGACAAAGTGAGACTTTGTAGATGCATCCAGGACTTGAAATTTTCGGACAGATACGTCTCCAATCTAAGAAGATGTGTCGACATAAAAGAGTGTAAACTGACCGGAATGAAGAGCCATGATTGCCACGTATTCATGGAGAGGTTAATTCCTGTTGTATTTCGAGAACTATTACCGCCGATAGTCTGGGATCCATTAACAAAGCTTAGCATATTCTTCAGAGATCTTTGTTCTTGCAAGTTTTTCGTCGATCGTTTAGAGAAGCAAGAGAAGGACATTGTGGTAGTTTTTTTTCCTGCATTCTTCGACTCAATGGAGTATTTGCCGATTCATCTTATCCATGAGGCTCTTGTTGCTGGACCTGTCGATTATCGTTGGATGTACCCGTTCGAGCAACAGTTGAACCACCTCAAGAGGAAGGTGAAAAATAAGGCACGGGTGGAGGGTTCTATTTGTGAAGCATATGTCCTTGAGGAGATTTCAAATTCTGTTCCATGTATTTTCAGCCTCATATTGCTTAAAACAGAACAAGGGCTCCCAGAAATGACGACGGCTATGAAGTTGGTATTGAGAAAAAGCTGAAAGTATTTACTGCCTACGGAAAACCATCTGGTAAAATAAAAAAGATATCTAAATGACGACGAGGTTAGCGCTACAATGTTATATGTATTGCTCAACTGCGACGAAGAAGAAGTGGACAAGCAAGAGTGGTAAGTAAAATTATTTCGCGTGCTTCGTTGCTTTTGAATATAACTAATATACCTATGCTTCGTTGCTTTTCAGCATGTTTAAGGATGAGGTAACGTCCAACAATCCGTACGCAACCGAGGAAAAAGTAAAACAGCAAATGAGACTACATTTTTCTTTTTGGTTGAGAGCATATGTACGGACGTAGTCACAATTTACTTTTTTTGTACATTTATACTTGCACATAATAATTAAGTTAGCATCATTTATATGGTATTTAGGTTGATCCTCCGGAGGCAATCCTTGAGAATGAGTATATTAAAACTCTAGCCAATGGGCCAATTTATCAAGTGAAGACCTGGCCAAGTTACTGCGTAAATGGTTTCAGGTTCAAGTCAAAAATGCTCGAACAAGAGACGACTTCTTGGATTTGGATTCTACGAAGAATAGTTGTTTGTGCATAAAATCTTCAAACTACAAAGACGTCGACCCAGGCAATGACTTCTTTGGCGTCTTACGGGAGATTGTGGAACTGACATACAATTTTGCTATAGAACCTTGTAAGATCGTCTTGTTCAGATGTGACCGGTTCGATCCGATCCAGGGTCGAGGTTGGAGAGTTGACAAACATGGTCTTGTTGACATAAATTATTGCCGTCGATATCAAGCTTATGAGCCGTTTGTTCTAGCAAGCTAGGCTCAGCTAGTTTACTTTACCAGCTATCCAAAATGAGGACCCGGAAGATCAGATTGGTGGGCAGACTGTAAGACTAAAGCTTGAAATACCTTCGATGTCGACGAGATAGCTTATCAGGAAGATGAACTACCTCTTATTACAAATATTGTTAATGTAGACTCAACGGAAGTTCCTCATAACATATTTCATCAATTGGAAGAGGTAGAAGTATCATAAGAGGAAGTGGATGTTGATAGAAGTGAAGAGGAAGAGGAAGAGGAAGAGGAATCGGAATAAGATGAATTTTCAGAAGAGGATTGAATATGTTTAATTTTCGATGTAGTATGAAATACTTTTGTTTTTTCAGATGTAGTATGGTTTACTTTTGTTTTAGAGACGTTAATAAGCGACGTTTTCAGATGTAGTATGGTTTACTTTTGTTTTTTCAGATATAGTATGGTTTACTTAGCGACGTTCCCTGGCTGTAGTATGTTATACTTTTGTTTTTTAAGATATAGTATGGTATACTTCTGTATTTTTTCAGATATGGCTCGACGTAGATCATTTGCTTCTGGTGCTGGTGGGAGTGGACGAATCCGACAGTCTCCATCTACCACTCCTACCGACTCCTCATCCTCCCGCACTCCAGTATACACTAGCGGTCTATGTTAGGGTTATATACTAAAAGCATCACTTTTGTAGTAACCTTATTTCCTTAAATTTTGAATGAGAATCATATGGGCAAATGTTTGCATATTGTATTTGTTGCAAGTGTTAATGCAAATGTCTGATATTCTATATTGTAGATAATATGGTGTGTGGTGTCACATAGAAGATCATATTATCAGTTTCCTATGGAGTATATAAATAGTTCACAACCTAGATGGACTTGGACAATCTATTGGAAAGGTTGTAGTGTAATCTGGTATTAGTCTATCTTGACTATAGGTTTACACTAGTACACTTTGTGTGTATTGAACAGGACCACTTGAGGCTGTTCTCTTTGTACTGACTACATAAGAGAACAAACACCTCTGTTACTATGGATACTTGTACTCTTAATCCGGATATAATAACGGACATGTATATGCAATGTGCATTACTTTGACTCATAAAAGAGTGAGATTCATTATGGATCGACAACCTCTATGAATTGGATAATAATATTGTATGTATGATGGGCTATTGATTATAAATGGAATCTATGTCCCGATACATCGGATTGATGATGTCCTCTTAAGGAGCTCATACGGATTGCCATGTAAACCCTGCAGGTGAATTATATTTGACATGACAAATAAAGTTGAGCGGTACTACTTAAGGATAAAAGATGTCGAATCAATATAGTTGTCAGTAACTTAATTTGATCGACGGACATACGATATCTTAACATGGGAAGCCAAACGAGCATATAATAAAAGGAGCCCACAAACATAATTTGGGATTAGGGAGGTAGTGCAACAATAGCTCATTAGTGGACCGAGCAATTGTTAATGGGCCTGGATTGTGTGTTCGGGCTGAACACGGGATATCCAGATCCGTTAGGAGGCCTAACCCTAATTTCTCCTCATGGTCCCTGCCGTAGCCTATATATATCCTCTATTCTCTGGCCGCCAGATTACTGATTAGAAATCTAAAATTTTCTCTAAATTCGTGATTCACGTAAGGAGAGAAAGAGAGTGCTGCCAAGGAGAAGAAAAAGTTGGGAGATCGTCGTCCATACGACGTCCAACTCGAGGAAGGAATACGTGTAGAAGATCTTGGGGTCGTCCGTTCGAGATTGCCAGGAATTAATTGTCTCCTTTCCGTCGCAGGTATAATTCGTGAACCCTAGTTTCCGCTTATGAAGGGTTAGAACACGTATTAGATCTGTTCAACTTTCTATCGATCAATACACACACCAAAGGAAGGGTCCTGGGAATCCCCAGTTCCATCAGTCTAGTCGCCGGCAGTGCCTCCATACCCGGCTCTAGTAGTCCGAGGCTAGGGCGTTCTTCTTCTACGCAGCCAGTACCGTCGAGTATTCCAGAGGTCGACCCTACTATTGAGGAACAGGCCGAGGTCGAGGCCTACGTCGAGGTCGAGGGCGAGGTCGAGGGACAGGCTGAGGACAGGGGTAGGGGGTGGGGCAGAGGCATAGTACAGCTCCCATTTGAGACATATCCTCCGTGTCGCCCGGAGGGGGATCTGAGGTTGGAGATTTGGCCTGTACTCGGACCAAGCGGTAAGAAAAATTGTTGCATTTAATTTGTTTAAATTTATTATAAACTTGTTTAGTAAATTTTAATTTCCATTTTACAGGTATTATCCCTCCTCCGTATACCGGTCGCTGGGTACATTCCTGCGACAGAACTACGGGGGGCCCTGGATCAACTAGAGGGATGTCCCGGCCGACAGGAAGGCCTTCTTGTTTGGGCACTTTTCGGTACGTAAAAGTTTATTTCCTTTTAACATTTAGTATGTTATGTTATAACTTATGTACTTCTATGATTTTTTCAGCGGACTTATTTTTTCCCTCCCTACCGCGCTGTTGCTGTCGATGCTATATTTTCCAGTGTCACCAGCAAGCTCATTAGGGACGCGATCATCGACCAAAAGGATCGCGACCGCCGGGGAGAGCCTATTCAGGGTTGGATCTTTGCCGCCGACTGGGCGGTAATGAAGAGGAGATTCAAGGAGGAAGCCTACAAGGAGAAGTCCGCGAAGTCTAAAAGAGCACGACAGGCGGGGTCGTAGTGGTGTGGTGGATCAAGGTCCATCATGGATTTCTTCACCCATATGGTTCGTATCTCGCCGTATACCCATAAATAATACTTTATAGTAATATATTTCTTTCAACTTAACTGACAAATTATATAATAATTTTGTAACAGGTTGAATCGGGAGAAGACCCGAATATGGTGACCTTGTTCCTCGCCACGCACATGAAGGGGGAGCGGTTCGTAGACGATAAGGCCCGGGACACCTACGTAAGTTTTACTTAATGCTAGTTCATTAATATTAAATTTTAGTTACGTAGAAAATTCATATAGATGTTATTTCTAGGCCGAGTTTTAGAAGTTTTACTTAATGCTAGTGCATTAGTATTAATTTTTAGCGACCACATGAGAATTCATAAAGATGTTATTTCTAGGCTGCATTTTTGAGGCTTAGGGAGGCCGGGCCGACACGGTCAGAGGTTGGTGGTGCAAGCACTTCCCAGCAGCCCCCGGCCGTCGTAGCTCAGTCAGATGACGAGCTATGGATGAGGGCCGTTGGTGGCATGCATATGGGTACGTACTATGGTATGGGCTCCTATGGTGCCTTCATCGCGTCGCAGGCCTCTGCGACCGCCACTAATGTGTCCGGCCCCGTATATACTGAGGAGTCGCTCCGCCAGCAGCAGAGTGACGTCCTTATGCAGATCGCAGCTCTGCGAGACGAGATGCTGCAGAGGATGGGGGTGTCGTATACAGATGATTCTGCACTCATCTCACGCTTTGAGAGGCTGGAGGAGACTACGGAGGTGCTGCAACAGATGACCCGCGCTACGCAGGAGGCTACGCAGTAGTTGGTCGAACAGATACAGTATTTACAGGAGATGGCTACGGAGCGACCGTCTGCTGGTACGCTGGGAGTATCGTCTACATCCGGCGGTGCACGGAAGGACATGCTCGTCCACCTGTTGTCACCGGAGGAGTATCAGGCGATCCTGAGGTTGCGATAGCAGTCATCTGGTGGCGCTCCTCCTCCAGTACCGGGTCCAGCTCCAGGCGATCAATAGTTTTATTTTTACATTTTTGGACTGTACTATATTTTTGACTTTGTACGTATTTGGGGATATTCAGTTTTTTGTTGAGGATATTGAGTTTGTACGTATTTGGGGATATTAATTTGGTTTGTTCAGGATATTATATATTGACATTGTTCATTGCAGATAGTATTTTTTCTTTATATTTTTTGTATATTCTGGAATATATTGTGTGTGTCGGTGTTGAGTGTTCCACCGAGGGGGTCGGCGAACCCAGGGATTGGATTCTGTATTTTGTATTTTGTATTCTGTATTTTGGCTCAGGCTCCAGCTCCATTTGCATTCTGGAACCTGTTTTTTATATTTTATTAAACTTAGCGATGTTTTTAGCGACGTTAGTATTCGTCGCTAATTTTTAGCGACGTTAATAAATGTCGCTAAATGCGCCGCTAAATGCTGTCATGGCAACACGTGGCACCATAATCTGATGTCAGCTCGTCATCGCCAAAACGTCGCAACAGTGTCGCTAAACGGTGACCACACGATAACGTCGCCACATACGTCGCTAATTAGCGTCATCGACCAAATGTCGCAAATAACGTCGCTAGTTAGCGACGTTAATAATGTCGCAAAATAACGTCGCCCTAGCGACGTTTTGCGACGTTTTTTTTCGTTTAGCGACACATTTTTTTCCGTCGTTTCCAAAACGTCGCTCAAAACTCGTTAAATTCACTTAGTGACATTTTCATCGAGTTTAGCGACGTTTTGTAACTTCGCTAATCTGGCAAATTTTGTTAGTGCTATGATAGCAAGTGGTACTACCTTATATGACTTGTTACTGCTACATGATTCATACGTGACTTGACTGGATAGTTTTAGAGCATGGAGAGGGGAGGACTCTACCGAAATATCCGGCCGTTTAGTCTCATGATTATGCTTCCATATTTGGGACTTAGTTCTTTTGCTCGTTGTCATGGTCTCTGTAGAAGACCTATGGATTTGTTGACTCGTTCGCCCACCGGTATCACAGCACGGTGCCATGGGTGATTTCTAATATGGTTGGGCCATGTATTAGGATTATTCTCAACTTCATAGTTGCACTTAGATGGTTATGTTAGTTATCCTTCATTTTATTGATATTCTCTTTATATTACTTGGCATTTTTTGTACCTTGCTATGTCCTTTGAGGACATGGTGATCTCTCCAGGTAGTTGGTCATGCAGAGATAGCCTGCTGATTATGGAGGTATTGATGTATCTGGCTCAGGTATTTTGTCGTGTTTTACATTTATTCATTATTTTTATTTTATTATTTAGTCTTATTTTGTAGACCATATCGTTCTTCGGTTCTAATCGAATATATATGTTATTGGACTGCAGACCATGGCATATATTGTTCATTCTTGATGTTACTTATCTTGTGGATTGATATATATATATATATATATGTGTGTGTGTGTGTGTGTGTGTGTGTGTGTGTGTGTGTGTGTGTGTGTGTGTGTGTGTGTGTGATAGTGAATGATAGATATTATTAGAACACCAAGACAGCTTATAAGTATTCGAGCTGAGATGGTGTCCTCTCGATACGTAGCTGGCATGTATACGTTCTCCTAATCCTACGTATTTTGGGACAGGGTGTTACATATTTTTTGTGGTAGCCAATGCATGTCAAAGTATATCGTTTCGGTTACGTTATTGTGCCGAGCGAGCCTATAATAGGATATTGTATTAGGATCTCAATCCATAATTGCTTTGAAATTTTTTTTGTTTTTATCCGTCGCCATAGGAACTCATAATTGAAGTCGATCATCCTTCTTGAACTCCTTATCTTGGACTCTCTTATTTCCCTATTTCGGAAGGACGAATACTCGTGCTTGATAAGCCATTTAGATTATATTCTATCATTTGATAGAACGTAGTTGATAGAAGTGTTGACCCAAACTGGATCGCAGTCAACATAATCTTGATAAATAACAAATCGATATTTGACATGATCCAATTCGACACATAAATTATCATCAAAGCTACAAATCAGACGACTAACACATATCAAGTCAGACAATCATCATCGACGACTACTCGACGAATACTACTGGAACTTGTAATCGGAAGTCTGTATTTTTACAATTTTATTGAGTCTAGGCTATTGTACGTTGATTCGCACTGAGTACCTCAACCATAGACTAGAAGCCCCACAAACAAAAAGCTAAACTGCCAAAGCCCAAAAGTCCATAAGCATTCTGTCTCCAAGGAGGCAGAGTTCGGGCCAAACTCTGTCTCCTAATTTCTAGGAGCTAATTTTTAGGGATTGCTCAGTGCAAGTTGTCCAACTGCCAAAATTTTGAATTTTTGGACAGAGTTCTAGCCGAACTCTGCCTCCCAGAACTAGTATATAGGCACTCTTTTCTCCCATTTTAAATCATCCAATCTTCTCTTCTCTTCTACTCTTATAGCCTATACATCCTAAAGAGCCATACTCATATCATCTACTAGCCACACAACTTTTCAAGCCTACAAGGTGCTCGGTACGAGTCAATTAGAAAGTTTTGTGCAAGAGTCTTGAAGAAGTCACTTGGAAAATTCTAAGTTTTGTCTCAGCAATCTTTCAAGAAGTTGGCGTGCTCTTCTGTGTAAAGGCACGTAGTTGTAAAGCTATTTCACAAATAGTGGATTTTAATCCTGAGCTAGAGTTCTCAGGCCTGGACTAGTCCTCCACGAGGGAAACCAGGTTAGAAATTGCTGTGTCTGCGTATGCTTTCTGATCTTTATTTAATTTTCGCGATTTTACTCTGATTAATTATTTACTAGTTGGGATTGAATAGAGTTGATCTTTTAATTGATTATTATTTTCACAAGTAGTCTATTTACCCTTCCTCTGGAGTTTTCTACATGTACTTCAATTGGTATCAGAGCCATGTTCTCTTGTACAGGATTTACATCCTAGAGTTGATCCATTGCAACCACACAACCCATCTCTACTAACTATAGTGAGGGTCAATCCACAAATAGGCCATTCCTATTTGATGGGACCAACTACACATATTGGAAGACTATAATGATTTTTTATCTTAAGTATTTAGACTTTGACCTGTGCACTGTAGTCACTGATAGCTACAAGAAACCTTCTAGAATAACTGTCGAGGGAAGTCTCGTCGAGAAACCCCACAACAAGTATACTGATCAGGAGAAGAAACAGGCAAGTCTAGACGCTAGAGCTATTAATGCTATTTTCTGTGCCATAGACAGGACTGAATTCAACAGGGTCTCCACATGCACCACCTCGCACGAAGTATGGAAGCTTTTGGAGGTGACTCATGAAGGGACCACACAAGTCAAGAATCAAAAGCCAGTCGTATGATACAGGAGCATGAGGCTTTCAAGCTGAAGCCTAATGAGACGATCACTCAAATGTTCACCAGATTCCTCGACATCGTCAACCCACTATCTTCTCTTAGAAAAGATTATTCCAACCATGAGAAGATACGCAAAGTGCTACAAGGATTGCCGAAGGTCTGGAACCCCAAAGTTACGGCGATCATCGAAGGCAATGATCTCACGGCAATGTCACTAAAAACATTGATGGGCAATTTGATGACGCATGAGCTTGATCTAAAAGACTTCGAAGAAATAGCTCCAAAAGAGAAGAAGATTGCATTGAGAGCTCATCGCCGAAGAACCAGCTCAGAAGATACTGATGATGACGACTCCGAAGGTGACGATCAAGTTCTCTTAGTTCAAAACTTCAAAAAGTTTCTATGCTTCAACAAAAAGAAGAGAGAACAAAGAAACGATGAAGAAGAACCCACCTGCTTCAGATGCAAAAAGACGGGATATGTCAAGAAAGATTGTCCCTTAGCAAAGAAGGGAAGCAGATATAAGAAGCCGTACAATAAGCCAACTACAAGGAAATATGCCAACACTCGCATCTGGCATGAAAGCGAGGCTAGTAATTCAGACGAAGAAGAGGACTCTCCGCAAAACACGGCTAACATCTATCTAATGGCGACTTCATAAAAGGTAAAAGATTCTTTTGATGACTTCTCATTTGATGAACTTGGTGATGCATTTGGTGATCTACTTGAAGATCACAAAAAGGCAATCAATAAATATAAACATGCAAAGGATAAGATCAAGGACTACGAAACCGAGATTCATAGACTTTTATGTTTACTAGAAGATGTTAGAAATACTACACCCACAGAAAACACTGAAGAGGTATCCAAGCTTAAATTAAGCTTACACGATGCTGAATCAATCATTGAGAAACAAGCACTTGACATCATGGCTTTAAACAAAGAACTTTCTGAAGAGAAAAATAAGTTCATAATTACTACAGGTAGAATACACGCTCTTACTGCTAAATGTGATGAGTTGAATATTGTCTCTAAGAAATTAGAGATCAAACTGGGCAAGCAGGTTATTCAACAGCAAGTTCAGTCTCATAGTCACAACACATACAAACACGTGCCAACTTATCACAAAAAGGCACGTCACCACAAGAACACTCATCCACATGCTACACAAAATCATGCTTTCATATACACGTATTCACATGCAGCATGTAAGACACATACATGTAATCATTATTATCATCATGCTGCTGCACACAGTCACTATAATCATTATAGCTACCCTGCTGCTGCACACAGTCACCATACTCACTCTACTGCTGCACGTAGCTATCATCACCCTACTTATAGACACTACTATAAACATGCTCCTAGTATAAACATGCATGTCAGATGTAGATATTATAACCTACATAGACACATTTCTCTATAATGTAGGATTAGGAGATTAGTTGATTGAAATACATATGCATGGGTACCAAAGTCTAACCTCTCAGGACCCGAAAGAATCTGGGCAACAAAGGTCACATCTACTCGTGGTATAGGTGGACCTTCCCTCTTAAACTAGAAGCAAGTGGATTTTCGATAGTGGGTGCTCGCGACATATGACTGGAAATGCAAATCTATTCGCAACACTATCGATGAAAAAGGAAGGATATATTTCCTTCGACAATAACCTTAAAGGCTAATCATAGGTAACGGTACAATTGGTTATCCTCCCTCTTCTGTCATTAACGATGTCTGTTTAGTGACCGAGTTAAAGCATAACTTGCTCAGCATTAGTCATCTTGCTGATCACGGTTATGATATTAACTTCGAAAAAACTAAATACTTTATCTATGATCGATCAATTGGAGACATCGCTTTTGAAGGGATAAGGGAAGATAACATTTATATTTTCTATCTATCTAGTGATACTAACAGTACAGGAAGATGCCCTTACGCTCACAAAGATGAAAAGCTCCTATGGCATCAGCGTCTTGGTCATGCCAATATGGATACTATATCCAGATTATCCACTAAGAAGCTAGTCAGAGGACTGTCGGATATCACATTCAAGAAAGACACGGTATGTGCCGAATGTGAAAAGAATAAGTCTTCCAAATCTTCCTTTAAATCTATAAACACTGTAAGTACTACCTGATCATTGCAATTACTTCATATGGACATATTTGGTCCTAGTAGAGTAGCCAGTCTTGGCGGAAAACTCTACGCTTTTGTTATTGCAGATGATTTTTCAAGATTTATATAGGTTTTTTTTCTTACAAACAAAAGTGATACAATTTCTGTTTTCAAAGTATTTTCTAAAAAGGTCCAAACCGAAAAAGGCTACATGATTACTCGTATCCGAAGTGATCAGGGTGGCGAATTCGAAAATTCTGATTTTGAAAAGTTTTGTGATTCAAATGGTTTTAGTCATGAATTTTCGTGTCCAAGAACTCCTCAACAAAATGGTGTTATGGAGCGGAAGAATAGAACTCTTGGCGATATGGCTAGAGTTATGCTAAATCAATTCTCTCTTCCGAAATACTTTTGGGCAGAAGCTGTCAGCACAGCGTGCCATATTTTGAATAGGGTGTTGATTCGACCTTTTTCGAAGAGGACACCCTAAGAGCTTTGGTTTGGTAGGACTCCTAATATTTTTTATTTTAGGGTGTTCGGTTGTCGCTGCTTTATCCTGAATACCAAAGACAACTTAGGCAAATTTGATGCCAAAGCTGACGAAGGTATTCTTCTTGGCTATGCGGCCAAGAGTAAGGGATATAGAATGTTCAACAAACGCTCCATGATTGTTGAAGAATCTACTAATGTAACTTTTGATGAGGACAATAGTACAGTTGTTATTCTCGACGACGATGATGAACCATCAACTTCGACATCTATAAATGCAACGTCTGAAACCAGCTCTCCGAAAGAATTACCAAAGAAGTTCCATTCACTCCCTCTCATCCAAAGGACTTGGTATTAGGTAAAATATCAAAAGGGGTAACTACTCGATCCTCTGTAAGAGACACTATAGCTAGCACTGCATTTATTTCTCAAATAGAACCAAAAAATATTTAGAAGCTTTCAATGATGAATTTTGGATTTTCGCGATACAAGAAGAACTCAACCAATTTGAGATAAGCCAAGTTTGAAAACTTGTTCCGAAACCTACTGGCCACTCAATAATTGGCACTAAATGGTTTTTCATAACAAAGTAAACGAAGACGGTTCAGTCACTCGCACAAAGCTCGTCTCGTTGCCCAAGGATACAATCAAGAGGAGGGCATCGACTATGATGAGACATATGCTCTTGTTGTCCGACTAGAATCCATTCGGATTTGCGCATTTGCAAAATTTTAAAACTTTAAACTTTTTCAAATGGATGTAAAAAATGCTTTTCTAAACCGTTTTATCAAAGAAGAGGTTTTTGTCAAACAACCACCTGGTTTTGAAAATCACAAATTTTTCGACCACATTTTTAAACTTAGGAAAGCTCTCTATGGCTTCAAACAAGCTCCTCGAGCTTGGTATGATCGTCTAAGTACTTTCTTACTAGATAAAGGTTTTTCAAAAGGGAAAGTCGATACTACACTCTTTATAAATCTTTTGACGAAACAATTCTTTTTGTAAAATATATGTTGATGATATTATTTTTAGGTCTACTAATGAGGGTCTATGTAAGGAATTTGCCAAGTGTATACAGAATGAGTTCGAGATGAGCATGATGGGCGAGCTCAACTACTTCCTCGGATTCCAAATCAAACAACTCTCACACGGCATTTTCATCAGTCAATTAAAATTTGTCAAGGACATGCTGAAGAAGTTTGAGTTTGACAGTATCAAACCGATCAGCACCCCTATAGCTACTACCACAAACTTGGAACCTGATGAATGCGGCAAATCGGTCGATCAACGTAAGTATCAAGGTATGATTGGTAGTTTATTTTTTTTAACTGCTAGTCGCCACGACATTATGTTTAGTGTTTGCTTATGTGCTAGATACCAAGCCAATCCTAAGAAATCACACATGACCGCAGTTAAGCGTATGTTTAGATACCTTAAAGGAACTATTACTGTAAGCTTGTGGTATCCCAAAACCACTTCCTTTGACTTAATCGGATATTTCGATGCTGATTTTACGGGATGCAAATACGACCGTAAGAGTACCAGCGACATGTGTCATTTGCTAGGAAAGGCGTTAGTCTCATGGTTTAGCAAGAAGCAGAACTCTGTCGTACTGTCCACAACAGAAGTTGAATATATCACAGTTGGTCGTTGTTGTGCACAGATTCTGTGGATGCGGCAAACCGTTGAAGGCTACAACTTATGTTTCAAGCACATACCTATTTTTTGTGATAACACTAGTGCCATTAATCTGACCAAGAACCCAGTTTGTCACTCATGCACTAAACACATAGAGATTAGACATCACTTTTTGCATGATCATCAACAACAAGGCACGATTAATTTAGAATTTATAGACACTAAACATCATCTAGCAGACTTCTTTACCAAACTACTGGCCGAAGAGCGCTTCAACTTTCTTTGTCGTGAATTAGAAATTTTGGATGAAACGGTCATTAAATAAATTGGCTTGCATAAATAACGATTATGACATATATCTTTATGGTGACATTGCTATGGGTAAAAGCCGAAAGGGTCCTTCTGACAATAAGGCGTAAAAGCCTAAGCGACACGGTGCACTCGTCTTCGGACTACCGCTAGCTAGGATCCGGCCCCTACAGCTATCCCATGGCAGTTTCATCGTAATGGTCGTTGTCTTGAATCATTATTTATTATATGGTTTAATTACGTTTATGACTTAGTTAATTCAAACTTTCAAATTCTATTCATTTTTCATCAAAAATTAGTCATTTTTTAAACTTTTCAGTGTTCTGTGCCCCTGGAGGCAGAGTTCGGGCCGAACTTTGTGTCCTTGGTCACAGAACCTTCACTGCTTCTCAGCCACTCCTTGTTTTGATCCGACGGTCCAGATTTAACCCATCTTGCTGCTCCCAAACTCTTCAAACCCAAGAGTAAACCCTCTCTCCTCACTTTGTTCTTCTTTCACCTTCCTTCAAACACAAATTTCTCAAACCCTAATCCTAGAAATTCCACTTTTAGGGCTCTTTTTCTTTCCAAACTCAAAATCTCAAGATACAGCGTTTGTTTATCCACTTTGGATCCAGATGCAGCGTTTGTTGATCCTCGTCGCTCTGCCAGCGACCCATCTGACTCTGCTAGACCTTCCCGTGCTCCGTGACGACCGTGGTTCATTTTATGATACTGCTGATGCTTAGGATTTCTTTTGTTTATGAACTTTATCATTTTTATTCAGTGGTTATGTAGTTGAACTCTTTGCTTTGTACTACTTTATGCCTATATGGCTTCTATTTGGATTATTTGCTAGTTATCTCTTACGTTGGACTTGAGCCTTGGTTGTGTGATTGTATATTTTCTCTATGGTTATTTTTTATGGGGGAGCTTCTATTTTATTTTGCTAAATATCAAAGGGGGAGAATATGTGATATTTGTTTAACCATTTTGGATAAATACTTGTGTGCTATGTCTTGTTTGGACTAGTACTTGTATCAGGACTTTTCTATTTACGGGGGAGCCAAAATGTCCATCTATGGGGGAGCTATATATGTGTCCAGGTATGAATGTTGCGACTCGCAAATATCATAATTTTGTCAATTATCAAAATAGGGGAGATTATTGACCCAAACTGGATCGCAGTCGACCAAATCTTGATAATTAACAAATCGATATTTGACATGATCCAACTCGACACATAAATTTTCATCAAAGCTACAAATCAGACGACTAACACATATCAAGTCAGACAATCATCATCGACGACTACTCGACGAATACTGTTGGAACTTGTAATCGAAAGTCTGTATTTTTACAATTTTATTGAATCTAGGCTATTGTACGTTGAGTCGCACTGAGTACCTCAACCATAGACTAGAAGCCCCACAAACAAAAAGCCAAACTGCCAAAGCCCAACAGCCCATAAGCATTCTGTCTCCAAGGAGGCAGAGTTCGGGCCGAACTTTGCCCCCACACAGAGTTCGGGCCAAACTCTGTCTCCTAATTTTCAGGAGCTAATTTTTAGGGATTGCTCATTGCAAGTTGTCCAACGTCCAAAATTTTGAATTTTTGGACAAAGTTCTGGCCGAACTCTGTCTCCCAGAACTAGTATATAGGCACCCTTTTCTCCCATTTCAAATCATCCAATCTTCTCTTCTCTTCTACTCTTGTAGCCTATACATCCTAAAGAGCCATACTCTTATCATCTACTAGCCATAAAACTTTCCAAGCCTACAAGGTGCTCGGTGCGAGTCAATTAGAAAGTTTTGTGCAAGGGTCTTGAAGAAGTCACTTGGAAAATTCTACGTTTCGCATCAGCAATCTTTTAAGAAGTTGGCGTGCTCTTCTGTGTAAAGGCACGTGGTTGTAAAGCTCTTTCAAAAATAGTGGATTTCAATCCTGAACAAGAGTTCTCAGGCCTGGACTAGTCCTCTACGAGAGAAATCAGGTTAAAAACTGTTGTGTCTGCGTATGCTTTCTGATCATTATTTAATTTCTGCAATTTTACTCTGATTAATTATTTACTAGTTGGGATTGAATAGAGTTGATTTTTTAATTGATCATTATTTTCACAAGTAGTCTATTCACCACCCTCTAGTTTTGCCCACACGTACTTCAAGAAGTGCTTTAAAAAAAGGAATTAGTTATCTATGGTAGTAAGGGTTTGGATAGACGTCACAATTAGATAGACTGAGTAGATCGGACTGGCAATATAGAATTCTTATAGTCAACTTAACTCTAACGATAGACTAGAAGCAATAGTCTACAACCCTTTCGCTATTCACCTATGGTGGGTACAGACGGATTAGAATACCTTGGTTATATAGAGATGGGGTAGAGGTATTGTAGTACCCCGTCCCTACATCGTCCCCGTTTTTGTCCACGGGGTGTGAGAGAAAGGAATACTGTCGCTATCGATTGAATCGGAACCGATAGATCGGGATCGGTTGAATCGGTCGAACGGGAACGATTGAGTTAAGATCCTTCTCTAGTTATGGAAAGTCTTCTTCGGAATCGAGTTCCATATTCAGCGGGTTGTGTCTCAAGGATAGACTCTGCGGTTAAGTCGGGAGAGACCACCCATTGCTCTGTTTTGTACGTCGCACTTGTCCTTTGGATTTGGTTTTCTGAATGTGTTTTCGTGAATGTTTTCAATGGTTTTCATGGCTTGTGTTTTCGAACTCGTATTTTCATATCGAACGCCTTAAATTGTATAGTGTTCTAATCATTTGCTTATGTGATTTCAGGTGATCGCGTAGGTGCCGTCTAGCACAACCAACGGGTCTTTTGCCTCAAACAAACAATCAAAGTGAGTGGTTGGACCCTTCTTTTCCATTAACCTTCTTCAATCTCAAATCAATCAATAGAATGCTAGTTTGTTATGTAAGTGCATGAAAGCTTAGATTTTAATGAACTGTTGCACGATTCATCACGTACGCACGCTATAGAACTATTATGCCAAGAAAATGTCTCATGCTTAATACCTTATGCCTGTTATAAAATCGAGATAAGCAAAGTTTTGAATCATTGAATAACTGTCGCCACAACACGGCAAAACAACGATGATAATAATTATGTTACTCACGAACTAAAGATTTTGCTTAATAACTAATCTAACCTTGCACAGTTATTGGACAACCCGTGCACGAGGAATGGCTTCCTCGAGCGATACCTCGAGACACAGGATCGTTTTGGCCTAGGAGGAAGCAAAAGATAGCTGAGCTCGACGAAAACAAAATATGGTTATTCGGGGAACTTGCAGCGGGGTTCTCTACTCGCGCTGAAAGGGTCACCGTCTAACCCAACTATAGTCCAAAATGGCTTATGGTGACAGCGACCTTCACCTGCACAAACTGCACACATTAAAGGATAACAATTGACTAAGGTAAACACAGTAAGTCTCACATTGCATGGTACGCTCTACCGTAGGTAAGTTTTAGCATAATTTATATTATGCCTATCATATGCTTGCCTGAGATTCATTATGATGGCTAGAAAGATCACAAATTAAGTCATAACATTTCTTGAACCAAATGAGAGCGGGGTATGAAGTTTTTCACTCGCCAGTACAAAGTATAATGTACTGATCCTCGCTCTCTATAGGTACCCCGAACCAAAAAGGGCGTGCCTCTTAAGCTCATGGCGATGCAAGTCATTTAAGCCCTCGTCTGTGTGTTAAAGGCTTGTTTCAAATCCTTTTGAAGACTCCACATTCAGTCCAGAAGAAAAGATGTCTCGACTCCCCACGATACCAGGTCTTTGGAAATGTTTTGCTTATAAATGGGGATGTAATGTATGGAACGACTATCTCATCAGCGTTCATTTTGTAATCGAGTCATGTTGTAGCCCGTGCGACAATGATTGTAATGGAGTCATGTAAATGATGTTTTATTATTAATGAAAGATTAAGTTTCTTCCAATTCAAATGTGTTGTTTAAATTTCTCTGCATACTTTATTTGATGTTGTGTTTCGGATAACCTTATGACTATGCCTTGTGCTATCGCAACTTATGTTCGTACGGCATCACGCCCGGGGGATGACTATCGATTCTTCAGAATTGGGGTGTGACATAATGGTATCAGAGCACGTCTTTACATCCTTTGGCTTCACTACAAAATAAGTCATATCAACGACATAATTAGCGATGCTCAATCAAAACGTCGCTAAAATTTTGCAACTTAGCGACGTAAAAAGTTTACATTGCAATACATCACTATTAGCGATTATCAGCGACACATTGCGACTATATTTTGTACAACAAAATTTTTTGTCGTAGAAAAGTCGGTGGACGTCGCTATGATTTTATTATCAGCGTCGATTAGCGACGTCTTACTCTGATGACACAAATTTATTTCTATTATACAGCTCGGGTTTTTCTTTCCCCCCATTCTCACTCGAAAATTTCCCAAGAATATTTCTTTCCACCCTCCCCCCCACGCCGATGACCCCCTGTGCTACTTCATCGCCCCCCTCCTCCTCCTCAACTACTCCTCCGCCTCCATCCAGCTCATCCTCTTACTCCTCTGTCAGCCGCTTGCCTCCCCCACCGACCGCCCTCCTTCTTCTTTTTCTCCGTTGCTGCGTGCTCCTCCTCCTCTCCCGGCTACTACTCCACCGACCCCCTCCTCCTTAACCGCCTATACGCGCCAACCACCTCCTCCTCTCGGCCATCCCCTTCCTTGGTCACCCCCAAAATCAGGTAAACCTTAACTATTTCTCTATTAGCCATTTGACATGGACATGACACAGACACGAATATGACACAAACACATACATTGACAAGACACAAACTTAATTCTGACAGAAAGTAAAGATTTGATGTAAAACAAATAAGTAAAAAATTCTAACTAGTAAAAAATTATCGAAAAATTGAGATCGTTATTAAATAAAGTTATATGGTTTTACAATGTTTGGTGTCGTTATTAAATTTTTTTTACAAGTCACAGCCTTTACCGACACTGACCCAATTCGGACAAGGTTTGGTGTAAGTATCATGAGAAAGTCCCAATGTAACAGTAATGTGTGGTAGATCATCTTGTGCATGTTGTGTCACATGTTCCTGTAAAAGTTCCAATGTGACAGTAATGTGTGGTGTAGTGTGTAGTGTATGAGTGTGGGTATATGTGAGTGAGTGATGTGGGTTAGGTAATGTATGCATATATACATATATAATATGTGTATGCATAGAGTGCGTTAGGATGTGATAGTTGAATGTCTTCCTGTGATAGTATATCCTATAGTGTGTGTCTTACCTATAAGTGTATGTTTTCCACCCATATAATGGAGTTTGAAATTGGAATTGTCTACATGTCTTTATGTTTGAAATCATGTCTTCATGCTATTACTTTTGTAAGCCTTTGAACAATGGACATGTATCTATCTTCCAAAAATATCTAAAAATGGATATGGATTACTATCTGCGTCATCGTTCGTAGATGTACAACCGTCATCCTGATGACATGTGCGGTGTGCGGGACGAATTTATTGAGGGTGTACAGTAGTTCCTGCAGTTCTTCAAGGCGTTCACTCAGTACATCATGGACGGTACCAAAATTAAGTGTCCGTGTGTGAGATGTCGCAACTTAAAATATCATCCAGAAGTGGAAGTCGCATATCATTTATACTCGAAGGGTTTCATGCCAAATTACTATCAGTGGACCATGCACGGAGAACTTGTGTCTTTAGCATCGGAGTCGGAGCCTTATGTGGATATGGTTTTTGACGCAACAGGGCCTAGTTTCAATCCGAACAATCATGATGCAGCTGAGGAGGCACCGAACGTCGATGCTGCAAAGTTTATCGAGTTGCTGGAGAATACAAGGACTCCATTATATCCTGGTTGTGAGGATCAATCACCGTTGGAGGTGGCTACTAGATTGTTGAGCACCAAGTCTGATTTTAACATGTCGTAAGATTGCTACAACCGACTGATGGAGTTGATTATAGAGACCTAGCATGAGGGTGCTAAGTTGCCTAAAGACTTCTACCGGTCTAAGAGGATGGTGAGGTCGCTCTGGATGGGATATGAGAAAATTGATGCATGTCGCAACGGGTGCATGTTGTACTGCAAAGACGACAAGGATGAAGACGTCTATAGATTTTGTGGTGTTGACCGCTACAAGGGCAATGTTAGAGGAAGGTCTTTCGGTGCAAGAAGCCTACCGATTTGATGAACTACTTGCCGTTGACATCGTGGTTGCAGCGGTTGTTTATGGTGAAGGAGACTGCAGAAAACAGGAGTTGGCATAGGCGGGAACAGATCGAATGAGTGTTGGATCACCCATCTGATGGAGAAGCATGTAAGCACTTTGATCGAGAGTATCCATATTTTGCTTTGGATCTGCGTAATATCAGATTAGGGCTCTGCTCCGACGGTCTTACCCCATTCGGACTTTCGGGCTCCCAGTATTCGTGTTGGCCTGTGATCGTCACTCCTACAATCTACCGCCTTGGATGTGCATGAAGACTCCGTATATGTTCCTCACTGTTATTATCCCAGGTCCGAATAATCTGAAAAGGAACATCGATGTGTATTTACAGCTATTGATAGATGAGTTGAATCAGCTGTGGAAAGTAGGTTCCAACACGTATGGTGCTTCTAGAAAACAGAATATTCAGATGTAGGCAGCACTTATGTAAACCATCAACGACTTTTCGGCCTATAGAATGTTATCGGGATGGAGCACGCATGGTCGCCTTTCATGTCCGTATTGCGTGGATAGCACTAAGGCTTTCCGTTTGAAACATGGAGGCAAACCGTATTTCTTCGATTGTCATCGACAATTCCTGTCGAAGGATCATCCGTACCTGAGGAATATGAATGCTTTTCGTGCCGGCGTTGTGGAGAAGGCTAATCCACCGCCAAGGTGGCCCGGATAAATGATATGGAAAAAGGTAAAAGATTTACCAAGAGATATTGAAGAGCCTGTTAAGGGCTACAAGTGTGATAGATTTGGTCGCACTCATAACTGGACGAAGATGAGTATATTCTGGGATCTGCCATATTGGAGCACCAATCTGTAACGACATAACCTTGATGTCATGCATATCAAGAAGAATGTTTTTGACAACATAGTTAATACTGTAATGGACGTAAAAGGGAAGATGAAAGATAATCCAAAGACCAGATTGGACTTGGAGACGTCCTGTGTTGCATTTGATAGATGAGGGGAATGGGAAGTTGAAGCAGCCTAATTAAGGCAATTTTTTTACTGGAGAAGGAAGATAAAGTGAGACTTTCTAGGTGGATTAAAGGCCTAAAATTCCAGACAAGTACGTTTGAACTTGAGAAGATGTATCGACCTCATGGAGAACAAACTGACGATTATGTAGAGCCATGATTATCACATATTCATGGAGAGGTTAATTCCGATTGTATTTCGGGAATTCTTACCCCAGGTTGTTTGGGATCCATTGACTGAGCATAGAATATTCTTCAGAGATCTTTGTTCTACTAAGTTGCTCGTCGATCGTCTAGAAAAGCAAGGGAACGATATTACGGTAATACTGTACAAGCTTGAGAAGGTGTTTCCTCCTGGATTCTTCGACTCCATTGAGCATTTGCCAATTCATCTTTCCTATAAGGCACGTGTTGGTGGGCCCGTCGATTATCGATGGATGTACCCGTTTGAGTGACATTTGAACCACCTAAAGAGAAAGGTAAAAAAATAAGGCTCGGGTCGAGGGTTCTGTTTGTGAAGCCTATATTCTTGAGGAGATTACAAACTTCTGTTCGACGTATTTCAAACCTCATGTTGCTATTAATAGAACGAGATCTCCGAAAAATGACGACGGATATCTGGAATATAATAATGGAATATTAAAAGTATTCAATGCGTCCGAAAAGCCTTCGAGAAAAATGAAGAAGAGATATTTGAATGACACGGAGCTAAGGGCTGCTCAGTTGTATATATTATTCAATTTCAATGAGGATGAAGTGGAGAAGCTAGAGGGACAAGTAATTAATGATGAGCTAGTTTACGTCATCTCAATGTAATTGTATAAGCTAATATTATAGTACTAATCGGCGGTTGCTTCATTGTTTTTTAGCACATATAATGATGAGTTGAGGTCGGTTAGACCCTATATAATAGACGAAACATTAGAACAAGAAATGAGACATCATTTTCCTTCCTGGTTGAGCGCATATGTAAGCAGCTCGGTAATTACTCTCTTCCAAATGCAACTGCGCAATAAATAACTTACTATCGCTTCTTCGCTATTCAGTTCGATCGTCTAATTTCATCCGAGACTGAATTAATTAGAACTCTTGCCAAAGGACCAATTAATGCCGTTAAAATATGGCCAAGTTACTGTATGAATGGTTTTAGGTTCAAGTCGACAAATGCTCCGATCAGAGACAGCTTTCTGGATCTTGATTCCATGAAAATAGTTGTTTGTGTATCAAATCTTTGAACTACAAAGACGTCGATCCAGGCAATAATTTCTTTGGTATCTTGTAAGAGATTATGGAGTTGACATATAATTATGGCAGAGAACTTGCTAAGATCGTGTTGTTCAAGTGTGAATGGTTCGATCCGATTGAAAATTAAGGTTGGAAAATTGACAAGCATGGTCTTGTGGATATAAACTACAAGCGTAGATATCAAGGCTACGAACCATTTATCCTATCAAGTTAGGCTCAGCTCATGTACTTCACAGCTTATCCGAGACGGAGAACAACGAGGTCTGACTGGTGGGCAGTATGCAAGACTAAAGATAGAGATACCTTTGACGTTGACGAAAAAGCTTATCAGAAGGACGTGCTACCTCTTGTAAAAAATATTGTAGATGTGGACTCCACGGAAGTTACTCATTACACCACTAATAATGTAGAAGAGATAGAATTATCCGAAGAGGAAGGCAAAGACGACGGTGAAGATAAAAGTGAAGATGAGAAGGAAGAGGAAGAGGAGGTCGAGGAAGACGAACAAGATGAATATTCTGAAGATGATTGAGAGAAATGTACCTTTATTTTCTTATTATATAGACTTGGTTATTCTGTAGACTTACTTATTATCTAGTCTTGGTTATTATCTGGACTTCGATGTTTTTGTTGAATATACTATATGGACTTAGATGTTTCTTATCGAATGTACTTTTATATCTCTGACTATAGAATGTACTATATATCTGTTATTTGTTGTATCAATTGTTATCAGGTATGACAGGACAACGCGGATCATTCGGAAGGTTCCGACGTGGGGGATGGGGTTCTCCTCCGGTACTTCCTACTGGTACTGGTTCTGGATCCTCGACGCCGAGTACTCCAGTGTATCGACCAGCCATACCTGCAACTGCCACGACGTTACATGACAGCACTCCTGGGATGAGTAGTTCCAGGCCTGACACTCCTCCCTCGTCTAGTGTTCCTTTTGTTAATACAACGATAGATACATATGAGCAGATGAAGGAGGCTGAGCCGACCTCGATCAGTATCAGCGAGATCCTGCGTACGCACCTCCGAATGAGACGAGGACGAAGATCTGGGCTGACGGTACAAAGTAAGTGTTTTGGTTTATCATATATATCATTTATTTCTTTATTCATAATAAGTTCATTTTTTCATGAATATAATTACCTTTGTATAGATATCGTCCCTCGTTTGTATAAAGACGCCTCCGCCATTTTCTGAGGTACAATTATGGTGGACCTTGGATAAACCACTCTAATGCACCGGACGATAGGAAAAACTTCTTGTTTGCGCAATTCAAGGTAAAAGTATATATGGTTATAATTTGAATTATCTTATTTATGTATATTATATAACTAACTAAATTATTTCTTCTAGCAAACATATTTTTATCCACCGCACCGGGCTGAGTTGATCGAGGGGATGTTTCCTCTCGTCGCCGCCAAGATGATCCATGCTGCTATTAATGACAGAAGGCTCATGATCGCACCGGAAAGCCGATCCAATGTTGGATCACACCTAATCAGTAGATTGCGATGAAGGCTAGGTTCGACGCTCCTCGATACAAGAAAAGGTCTGAGAAGGCCAAGGCGGCTAGGCAGAATGCATCAAAGTGGTATGGTGGGTCGACCCCAATGACGGAACATTTTCGTCATTTGGTATGTTTTTTTATTTCAAAAATATTATATATTTTTAATAGGTACTAAATAATATATTTATAAAAAATAGTACTAAATAATATATTTTTAACAGGTAAAGAGGGATAATGACGCAATTTGGTGACGTCTTCCTGGCTACCCATCGGAAGGGCGGAAAGCTTATTGATGAGAGGGCCGAGCAGACCTATGTAAGTATTACCATATTTAAAGTTAATTTTAATACTTTATGTTAATTTTAATATAGCTTAGTAAATATGCAAATAAATATTCATGTAGTTAGTAATAATAAGTACATTAGACATTAGAAATTATAGAGTATCCAAACTTTCTAGGTCGACTATCTTAAGCATCGCGAGCGGACGGCTGCTAGTGCACTGTAGCTCCCCTTCCCGAAATTTTTTTAAAAATATTTTTATCATTATTTATTTTATTTAAATGGTAATTTTTAGATTTTATAACTATTATTATTAGTTGGCATTCAATGACATTTTGTATAAAATGGGTTTTGTGCATCTTGGGATTATTAGGCTGCGCATAATGGTATATATACACCATTATTGTCTTATTAAATTTTGTTACATTTATTATTATTTTATTTGAGGTTATTATATATAAAATATTATTTTATTATTATTGGTTGTCGAATAAATGTTACATATCTATACATATTCATATTTATATAAATAAAGCTCTAAACTGATAATAGAAATATATAGATATATATGTGGAAATGTATTCATAGGAAATACATGTATTAGGCAAAATAGAAATATATTATATATATATATATATATTTTATATATATATATATATATATATATATATATATATATATATATATATATATATATATATATATAAAATATATATATGAAATATATATATATATATATATATATATATATATATATATATATATATATATATATATAGAAATAAAAAAAAAAATATATATATATATATATATATATATATAAATGTATATATGTATATAATAAAATATACATATGTATATATGTATATAGAAATGTATATATGTATATAATAAAAAAAAAAATATATATATATATATATATATATATATATATATATATGTATTATATATATAGATATAAATATATAGAAATATATATTAAAATATAGAAAGAAGTGTATATACGAATATATTATATATGTGTATATATATAGATATATGTGGGCGTTTATAGATATTATTTTGTGTGTATATATATATATATATATATATATATATATATATATATGTAAAAAAAACATAGATATATGTATATATATATGGGAATTTATATACATGCATGTGTATATATATATAAATATATGTATATGTATAAATACGATTATTTATATATGTAAATATAAATAAAAAGAGAAGCAGTAACAGCCGAAACCAGCATAGGCCCAACTCAGCTTTCGCCCCTCACAACCCAGCAAGCCATATGCATTAATAATGTGTTCATATTTGAACACAGCCGAGAAAAGACCTGCATAGGCCGATCTCTCCCCGGTTATAAGAGTATATATAGGTATATCGAGAGATCGAGGGAGAGAGAAGACTTCATCGAAACCCTAACCTCCAACCGCCGCCACCACGACCACCCCGTGGTCCGGCGACCCACCCGCCGCCGGCACAACCACCGCATACGGCCGTAGCCGCCGTGCGCACAGCCGCGATCCGCGCGCTCGCCACGCGACAATAGTAGCTTCAAACGGTGAGGAGAAGGCCGACTTCGCAGCGCTGATTCTCCACGATCGTTCGATCGTTTCCAGAATCGTTTTCTCTGGTACGTACCTAACCCAACCCCCTTTAATCTTGTTCGAATAGTTTGTAAGTAGCTTCCCTCAGTCGTTCGTAAAATTGACCCAAAGTCGATAAAAAACTGTCCCAAGAACAGCAATTAGAACAGTCCAAGAGCCCCTGTTCGGAGATCGATCCCGATCTATCCAGTACCATACTAAAAAATCTAGTTGAACAACTTTTTAGGCAACATGTAGGGCTTCCTAACCTATTTTGTAGATTTATTTTTCATGAAGTATACGCAGAGAAAACAGATTTCAAAATCGATATTTTATCATTAAAAACTGTTTTCGAAAACATAGAAAACCATCCACACGACGTGCGTCCTGCCAATCCGGGCGACGTGGTCGCGAACCGAAAGCATCGAAAGTGCATAATGGCTTCGTGGACGTGTAGGCTTTGACGAAATTCAAATTGGTTTCGTGTACGCGACAAATTTGATACATATCCGTCAAAATTTACCATATCGGCCTCTGTGCAAATTCTCCAATTACTTTATGCACGCTCGTCAGATCGAGACGAAACTTGTGCCAACAAGAACGTATCATTTTTCTGGTCCTGTATGCCAAGTTTGGTCCAATTCTGAGACAGTGGAATCGAAACGCCGTTTTGCGGTCCCACGGTCCGACTCAACGGGCGATTCTGTGCACGGCCCGCCGAAATCCAACTTTGGACATACGGTTGGGTTCGTATCGAAAAACCGAACCTGTAAATATATAGTTTGATGACTTTAGAGACCGTTGACTCTGGCACACTTTTCGGTGCAAAGCGGGTCCAACGGCGAATACCGTTTTGACCCAAAATTACCGTTTTGCCCCTGTATTCAGAATTGGACTTAAGGATAGGTAATTCTAGCTAATTTGACTATTCTGAGAACGTTGGTAATGTTTATTTCAGCATCTGGAGACTTCTGCATGTGTTGAATGATTGTGGCTCATTGAGTGATATAGTAATATTAGTTTCTCCAGCTAAGGACCTCAGGCAAGTGCACTTTCTGATTGCTTTCGATTCATAGTAGTCTTTTCATTTCATGTCTATACATATATCTTTATGCTTGTTGACATGCTCGTCACACGGAGTAGTCGGGAGGGAAAATATCTTAGTAGACATGTGGACTACCCAGAACTATCCCCCGTGTCTTTCGTGGAGAATAGCAGCTGCACACGACACGTGCAGGGTGCCAGATTTACCCCTAGCCATTCATATATCGAAACGGATATTTCATACCACCTAGGTAGATGTCTTTTATTTTTTTCCTTTTCATCTCCACCGTGCCATGTCTTCAGTACTTTCCAGTTTTCATATCTCATATGCTATTTTTATGTCTTGTTAATTCTATTATGTTTTCGCATTGCCATCGGTTTGTATACTTGTTCCATTCCTGACTGGAAACCATCATTTTTCAGGTTTAGCTGTGGCTTCACTTAGCTTGGAAGATTCAGGTGTACTTGCAGACAGAAACCTAGAAATAGATAGCAGTTTTATCAATTTCATTAATTGTAAAATCTTGTATTTTCTTTAATTATAAATGTTGTAAATGCTGTAACAAATTTAGAAATGTGAATGAGCAGCAAATTTTTTTATTTTGAGCATTTATTTTTTGCGGTCTTGACAGCGTTCTACCATCGACTCTGCGGCGTAGGCTGGCTTGGACACGTCTCGTATCCGAAAAAACGGGTGCGGGTCGTGACAAGTTTTTGTGGTGGCCCATGCAAGTCAGTTTTCGTAAAATATTGCGAACTCGTGATGGTACGTTAGTCGTACTATTGCGAGCCTGCGACCAGAAAATGCTCATTCACAAACTAGGATTAAAATAATTTAGGAGAATAACTAGGACTAGGGATCCCTTGTTCAAATTGACTGTTGGGTAGTTAAGGTTATTAGATAGGCCATGCAATTTAGATAGCTTGCTAGATCCCTATAGGTACACTATACTTTTGATATGACAATGTGATAGATATACTATTCACTTGGTATGTTAGACTTGCCTAGAATTGAGGCGTTAATTTTGATAAACTGTTTAATTTTCTTTTGCTGTATTAGATATAAATCTTATATCATAAATTAGAATTACCTATTTTAAATTCTATTTTGTTGTAAGGAACTAGTTTATAATTTATGATTCTGTTATTCGTGTACGAATCTTGAGTTAGATTTTGATTCTCATAAAACTCGAATTACTTGTGCCTCCTTTCCAAAAATCTTGCACACTTATATTTTGACTATCTTGACCAACGCTGCTATTACAGCCTAGTTTTTATAAGCTTACTCTTTTATCGAGCTTGCTTCGAGACATATGTTTATTGGTGACGTCCGCTAACATATTGTCTAATCAGAATTATTGTATTACGGTCTGATCAACCATGATGCATTTGGTTCGCTCTCCATCTAATTACCCTACGTGGATTGAGATGTAGGTGTCTCTAGGATCTCATCCGCGACTGCTTTGACAATTTCTCTTGAATTATACATTCGCCTTTGAATCACGTAATTGTATTCAGTGACATAATTCTTGAACTCTTTATTGTTTTTGGTCTTTCACTGATTTGAAAAGACGAAAGCTCGTAATTGATAGATACATAGTATCCCCATGACCATGATGGTTTTATACGCAAGTGTAGTTACCATCGGCCAGCCCTGTGACAGGAACTTTACCTTGAGTTACTCGTTCTCCTCTCCACCTTCAAGCTACTATTGAGACCTTCTAGCCATCTGAATTTGAGGAACGATCCTTGACTTGACTTATATCTTTCGTATCTCGTACGTTGTGCCTTATTCTTTATTAACCAGAGTCGAGGTACAATATTCGGACCTTGAAATCCTTCTAACCCTATTATTCCTAAAACTGTAGCCTAGCTTCTAAGGTGGGTAGACTGTAAGCTTTAAAAAAATTTAGGATGTACGAGGATTACCGATTGATTAGAACAATTCCTATTAGGATGATAATTAGTGCCCCATAGACTCCCACTTTCCATTTAGATTATTTTATGCCCCGATCGTGTCATTAATATTTGGAGCACGAGACCAGCTGTTATCTTCCAAAAAATTCTATATGCAAGATCTAGACGAGTCCACCTTCATCTAGGTATATCACGTCCCACTCAAACCCGTCCCCTGGTACTCTATTTTTGAGGTACGACTTTCAGGTCCAAAAGACTAGCTATAACCCTTACCATGACACCGGTATACTTCCCGACTTCCACTAGAGCCTCAACCGTGACTCAATTTATCCGACCCAATATATGGTTGTGATCTACTCGAAGCCTACTATGCATATGCCACTAGTGTGCCACCCAATTGAGGCCTCATGTGCTACTTAAACATAAAAGTCACTGAAGGCGCATTTTTGGGCTTTAGGAACTTAGCTAACCAGCCTGACTGACAACTAGCTCAACCACTTGAGTTAAAGCCTATTTTAGGTTACCCTAACCTAATAGACATAGTTTTATCTTGGGATCTTGTTTAGTCCATATAGATTGAGATCCAAGGTTCATCCAACCAATGATTGTTGTCCAATCACGGAACCCATTAAAACCCAGTAAAACCCATCCATGTATACCTCTATTTTTAGACTATAAATTCGAACTGTTTGAAATAGGTCCCTATACCTATTATGTAGTCTCCACCCTTTAGAATGTGAATCCATTCATAACCTTTATTCCATCTACCTGGAAGCCGAGATACGATCTTGTATTGTATTTATATTCCTTACTCGTGTGTTTAAATAACCACGAAAAAGATCACATTCTCGATTTCTCAAATCCCGTTCTATTATGGAACCTTGTTTAGATTAATTTCATGAACAAAACTTCTGTATTGCACTGATTGCAAGTCCCTCTAAGAAACAAAGGGTTCTTTGATTTAGCAAGTGACTAGACTAGAGTAGCCCAATCTAGCAAATAAGTCAATGGTTCGTAAACTTTCTTTTACCCGCATCATTGAAAACTCTCTAGCGCTCTTGAGACTTCATATTTGCTCTCGATTATTCTTCCTTATTATCATGTCCTTCCTATTTCAGAGCGACGAATGGTCATGCTTATTAGAGTTTGTCAACATTTCTTAGCTACTTGTGTAAGTTTGTTGCTTGTAAGATTTTGGGTTGCTTGATACATACGAGAGGATTATAGATACCATATGTCCTAGATATTTTTTGGAAGAGTTATTAGCCACTAGTTAGAAGATTATAAGATTTTAGTAACCTGTGTTTCAAGGGAGTAGTGTGACTAAAGGTGGGTAGAAGTCCTCGAGATTTCGTAAATACCAAATGACTAGAGAAGGATATAAACGATTTTGAGGAATTAAATTTAAGGAGATTGAGGTTAAGGCAGACTTCTTTGAGAATTTTACGAAATAATTACGAATAAGAATTTCGTGGACGAAATTATTTTTAAGGTGGGTAGATTTGCCTTCCCGAATTTTCTAAAATATTTTTATCATTATTTATTTTATTTAAATGGTGATTTTTAGATTTTATAAATATTATTATTAGTTGGCATTCAATGGCATTTTGTATAAAATGGGTTTTGTGCATCTTGGGATTATTAGGCTGCGCATAATGGTATATATACACCATTATTGTCTTATTAAATTTCGTTACATTTATTATTATTTTATTTGAGGTTATTATATATATAATATTATTTTATTATTATTGGTCGTCGAATAAATGTTATATATCTATATATTCATATTTATATAAATAACGCTCTAAACTGATAATAGAAATATATAGATATATGTGGAAAGGTATTCATAAGAAATACATGTATTAGGCTATATATATATATATATATATATATATATATATATATATATATATATATATAGATTTTTTTTATATGTATTATATAGATATAAATATATAGAAATATATATTGAAATATAGAAATAAGTGTATATACGAATATATTATATATGTGTATATATATAGATATATGTGGGCGTTTATAGATATTATTTTGTGTGTGTGTGTGTGTGTGTGTATATATATATATATATATATATATATATATATATATATATATATATATATATATATATATATATATATATATATGGGAATTTATATACATGCATGTGTATATATATATAAATATATGTATATTTATAAATACGAGTATTTATATATGTAAATATAAATAAAAAGAGAAGAAGTAACAGCCGAAACCAGCATAGGCCCAACTCAGCTTTCTCCCCTTACAACCCAACAAGCCCATATGCATTAATAATGTGTTCGTATTTGAACACAGCCGAGCAAAGACCTGCATAGGCCGACCTCTCCCCGGTTATAAGAGCATATATAGGTATATCGAGAGATCGAGGGAGAGAGAAGACTTCATCGAAACCCTAACCTCCAACCGCCGCTACCATGACCACCCGGTGGTCCGGCGACCCACCCGCCGCCGGCACAACCACTGCGCACGGTCGGAGCCGCCGTGCGAACAGCCGCGATTCGCGCGCGCTCCACGCGACAGCAGTAGCAGCGAACGGCGAGGAGAAGGCCGACTTTGCGGCGCTGATTCTCTACGATCGTTCGATCGTTTCCAGAATCGTTTTCTCTGGTACGTACCTAACCCAAACCCCTTTAATCTTGTTCGAATAGTTTGTAAGTAGCTTCCCTCAGTCGTTCATAAAATCAACCCAAAGTCGATGAAAAACCGTCCCAAGAACAGGAATTAGAACAGTCCAAGAGCCCCTGTTCGAAGATCGATCCCGATTGATCCAGTACCATACTAGGAAATCTAGTTGAACAACTTTTTCGGCAATATATAGGGCTTCCTAACCTATTTTGTAGATTTAATTTTCATGAAGTATACGCAGAGAAAACATATTTCAAAATCGATATTTTATCATTAAAAACTGTTTTCGAAAACATAGAAAACCATCCATACGACGTGCGTCCCGCCAATCCGGGCGACATGGCCGCGAACCGAAAGCATCGAAAGGTGCATAATGGCTTCGTGGACGTGTGGGATTTGAAGGAATTCAAATTGGTTGCGTGTACGCGACGAATTTGATGCGTATCCGTCGAAATTTACCGTATCGGCCTCTGTGCAAATTCTCCAATTACTTTGTAAACGCTCGTCAGATCGAGACGAAACTTGTGCCAACAGGACCGTATCATTTTTCTGGTCCTGTATGCCAAGTTTGGACAGTAGAATCGGAATACCATTTTACGGGCCCCACAGCCCGACTCAACGGGCGATTTTGTGCACGTCTCGTCGAAATCCAACTTTGGACATACGGTTGGGTTTGTATCGGAAAACCGAACCTGTAGACATATAGTTTGACGACTTTCGAGACCGTTGACTCTGGCACGCTTTTCGGTGCAAAGCGGGTCCAACGACGGACACCGTTTTGACCCAAAATTACCGTTTTGCCCCTGTGTCCAGAATTGGACTTAAGGATAGGCAATCCTAGCTAATTTGACTATTCTGAGAACGTTGGTAATGTTTATTTCAGCATCTGGAGACTTCTGCATGTGTTGACTGATTGTGGCTTATTGAGTGGTATAGTATTATTGGTTTCTCCAGCTAAGAACCTAAGGCAAGTGCACTTTCTGATTGCTTTCGATTCATAATAGTCTTTTCATTTCATATCTATACATATATCTTGCTGCTTGTTGACACGCTCGTCACACGGAGTAGTCGGGAGGAGAAATATCTTAGTAGACAAGTGGACTACCCAGAACTATCCTCCGTGTCTTTCGTGGAGAATAGCAGCTGCACACGACACGTACAGGGTGCCGAATTTACCCCTAGCCGTTCACATGTCGAAATGGATATTTCACACCACCTAGGTAGATGTCTTTTATTTTTTTCCTTTTCATCTCCACCGTGCCATGTCTTCAGTACTTTCCAGTTTTCATATCTCATATGTTATTTTTATGTCTTGTTAATTCTATTGTGTTTTTGCATTGTCGTCGGTTTATGTACTTGTTCCATTCCTGACAGGAAACCATCATTTTTCAGGTTTAGCTGTGGCTTCACTTAGCTTGGGAGATTCGGGTGTACTTGCAGACAGAAACCTAGAAATAGATAGCAGTTTTATCAATTTCATTAATTGTAAAATCTTGTATTTTCTTTAATTATAAATGTTGTAAATGTTGTAACAAATTTAGAAATGTGAATGTGCAGCAAATGTTTTATTTTGAGCATTTATTTCTTGTGAGCTTGACAGCGTTCTACCGTCGACTCTGTGACGTAGGCTGGCTTGGACACGTCTCATATCCGGAAAAGCGGGTGCGGGTCTTGACATGCACCTACACCGGGAGAGGCCGATACTTCCTCGCAGCCCGCTCCAGCTCCGTTGGAGGACGAGTTGTGGGTGACCGCCGCTGGTGGTCTCTATAGAGGTACGTACTACGGTATGGGATCCTATGGCACGCAAGTTGCGACACAGTCCTCTAGGGCCTCCGCTGCTAGTGTGTATGGCTCACAGCCCTCGCAGGAGTCTGCCCGAGTCCAGGAGATGGTTGACCGTCAGATTCAGTCTCTCCGTAACGAGATGATACGACGGATCCAGGAGCAGCCCAGTCTCAGCCGCATACGGACGATGCCACGCTCCTCGCATGATTTGATACGCTCGAGCGCAGCATCATGGAGCTCAGGGATATAACTGAGAGGACAGAGCGTAGCGTTACTGATCTTATAGCGTCGACACAGCACAGTATGATGGAAGTGCAGTCATCATAGCTGTCCATGGGCCAGAGACTAACATTGATGCAGGATTCGTTGGTTGATAGCAGTACGAGGCTGTTATCTACCATAGATTCATACAACCAGCGACTTGCAGCGTTGGAGCAGATACGTCCTCCGGGTGCGTCTTCATCGTCACCGAATCCACCGACGTCACTGCCTTCTTCATCGTCACCGACTCCACCTTCATCGGTATCAATTTTACGGGATCAGTATGAGCTGTTCTTAACCCTGATGCGCGACGGTGCCCCTACTGCTCCAGATCCGTAGTAGTCCTAGTTGGGACTGTTTGTTGATTGTTTGTGTAGAGTGTTTTTTTGTGTATAGACCCATGGTATTGGGTTTGAATATTATGCATTTGATTGGTTGTGTAGACTTATCTGCGTAGATATTTATGTGTAGATATTGGATATTGGTTGTGTAGTAATTGATATTGGTTGTGTGTAGACTTTGAGACTAATGTGCTATTTTTATCATATTTTATTTTATTATTTGTTTCAACTGTATATGAATTTACCTGTGTTGAGTGTTTCACTGAAGGGGTCGATGAACCCAAGGAATTCAACGGAGGGTTGCTTCGGGTCTATTCATATTAATTGTTTATTATTAAACTGCAGGGATACCACACTAGCAGAATATGACGTTCTTTTTTCTATTTTTTTGCAGATTTAGCGATGTTTATCGACGTTTTCGACACTATATAGCGACTAGTACGATGTCGTTAATCATCGCAAAACGTCGCCAAACATTGCTAAATCTGTAGAATATCACCTACAAATAAGCAGTCGGTAGCCATAACCAAAACGTCGCTAAATCCTGCAACTTCTACCGTCGTTAACGACTATGTATACGTCATTAAATTTTTGACTTGTTGTCGGTAAGTGTCGCCAAATTGGCGACGTGTAAATGTCGCTGGTATACGACGCAGCAACGACGTTTGGCAACGTTTTCTTTGTCAGCGACTTGTTGAAACGCGACAAGCGTAAAAATGTCACAGAATATGTCGCTAACAAGGATTAGCGACATTTTCCTATATTTTAATGATGTTTTTAGGTGTCGCTAATATGTGATATTCTGGTAGTGCTTTCCGTCTAAAGCCTCAAACCTTTGACCTCGCGTCGATGAGATAAGTTGTTCCATACAATGAGTCCGTTATATTTTGAGACAGATGTGTGTGTTTACGTATTGTAGAAGTGACAGAACCCATGGCGGAAACCACGGTCGAACAAGAACAAAGTGCTTCGAGTGGTTCAAGCAGTTCACGGGCCCGACCTTCTAACAATGCTATCGAGAGGATGTTACGCATGATGGAGGCATAGCAGAAACAATCTGAGAACCGACATCAGCAGACGGAGGCACAATAGGCCCAATTCGAAGCTTACTTTGATGCACAAACTAAGATGCAACAAAAGCAACTTGATACTCTGTAGGAGATTGTCCAAACGATTGTGGCCAACAGAAACTCTGCAACTATGCCTACTGTCACCGAGCCGACGGGTCAATCCATTGAATTCTCCTGTACACAACTTTACTACGTTTGAATACACACGACTGGTAGGCCGCGCACAAACGAGCGATCTGATGTGACAACAGTTCAGCGCCGATCTCTTGGGCTACATTCTGTAAAGCCTTTGAAGTCGAGTACCTTTCCTCAGCCGTTTGTCAAGAGAAGGAAAATGAATTCATGCAGATGAAGCAAGGGAATCGGACAGTACAACAGTACGCGATAGATTTCAACAGATTGTCTAAATTTGCTAGGGTGCTTCTTCCTACAGAGGAGTATCATTTGTGACGATTCGAAGTGGGTTTGCGGCCCTCTATTGCTGCTCATGTGGTAGTACCGAAGTACAAGACCACGGGCGATGCACTACGCTAGAGATTATCTTTTCCGATTGCGAAGATAGGACGCTCCACAGCAACCAAATCATCAGATCCGAGGCCCAACTCCTCAAGCTTCTCAACATGTACAATGGAATGGCCAGGATCATCATCCAAATTCTCAAGGGCGCGTCTATGCCATGACTCGAGATGAGGCGTTCGCCTCTGATATAGTCGTGACAAGTATACTGCTTTTCAATAATAAACCTGCTCATGTACTGTTTGATTCAGGTGCGACACATTGTTTCATATCGGCAAACTTTACCATCGAGCACAAAATTCACGTGACACCGTTAGGCCTTGATCTTAGAGTTCACATACCGTCAGATATGTTACTACTCATAAACTTAGCATGCAGAGATGAAATCATCTGTATAAGTTAGAAAAAGGTCTATCTCGATACGATAGTTCTATACATTATGGACTACAATATCATTCTGGAAGTAGATTGGCTCAGCCCTTGCAACGCCGCCATTGACTGTGTAGGAAAAAAGGTCACCTTTCGCAAACCTGGAGTGTCTGAATTCTGCTACTCGTGTAGTGAAGTATCGTTGACCTATATGGTAATCTCGACAATTTCTGTTCGGAGGATGCTACATTCAGGATGCCAAGGCTACTTGGCATCCGTTCGAGACACGCGACAGGATGGTGCAAACACGGTTCAGACTGACGTTGTGGTAAAATTCCCTGATTTGTTCCCAGACGAGCTACCCGGAATGCCACCCAACCGAGAAATCGAGTTCAGCATTGACACATTCCCTGATACCTGACCGATTTCCAAGGCCCCGTACAAAATAGCCCCTGCAGAACTAAAATAGCTCAAAGTCCAATTGCATGAGTTGCTCGACAGGGGATTCATTCGTCCTAGCATCTCGCCATGGAGAGCGCCTATGTTGTTCGTAAATAAAAAGGATGGGTCAATGCGTCAGTGCGTCGACTATTACAAGCTGAACAAAGCCATCGTCTGGAACAAATATCCATTGTCCCGTATAGAAATTTTATTCGGTCAATTACAAGGTGCCTCAATATTTTCGAAGATCGATCTCCGCTCAGGCTATCATCAACTCAAGATCAAGTCAAACAACGTGCCATAGTCAGCCTTTCATACTCGTTACGGCCACTACGAGTTCTTATTAATGCCATTGGGCCTGACAAATGCTCCTGTCGCCTTCATAGATCAAATTTATCGGGTGTTTCGTCCGTTATTTGACAAGTTCGTGGTAGTCTTCATAGACGATATCTTCGTCTACTCGAAGGATCGAGCGCAACACGAAGAACATCTGCAAACCGTACTCCAGACCCTTTGAGATAATCAGTTGTTTGCAAAGAGAAGAAAATGCAAATTTTGGTTGAGCAACGTATCCTTTCTTGGACACATCATTTCATCCAAAGATATTGCAGTCGAATCAAAGAAAGTTGAAGTCATTGCTGATTGGAGGCAGCCTGCATCGACTAGTGAGATTCAAAGTTTCTTTGGTTTGGCGGGATACTACAGACGCTTCATAAAAAAATTTGCGAAGATTGCATCGCCATTGACTCGCCTCACTCAAAAGGGAGTCGTATATGAGTGGTCGGACGACTGTGAAGCTTCTTTTCAAGAGCTGAAGCAGCGGCTCATTTTGGCCCCTATACTCGTACTTCCAGATAGGGTAGAGGGTTTTCAAATATTCATCGATGCTTCATGCCAGGGCTTAGGATGTGTGCTCATGCAGCATGACAAGGTGATCTTCTTCACCTCCAGACAGTTGTAGTCGTATGAGAAGAACTATCCTACGCACGACTTTGAGTTAGCGGCGATTGTGTTTGCATTAAAATTGTGGCGTCACTATTTTTTTGGTGTGGCGTGCACGATCTATACCGATCAAAAGAGCCTCAAGTATCTCTTCACTCAGAAGGAGCTAAACTTACGACAGCGGTATTGGCTAGAACTGATCAAAGACTATGACTTGATGATCAACTACACGCCGGACAAGGGAAATGTTGTGGCAGACGCACTGAGTTATAAATATCTTGCCTCATTGTGCATCAATAGCAGACTACTATGGGACCTTGAAGAGATGGGCATCAACCTTCGATTTTGGTTTAGAGATGTGTAGTGGACGCAATTACAGTTAGAGCCGAGCTTGCGAGAAAAGATCAAAACCGCTTAGAAGGATGATCTGTACCTGAAGAAGATGCAAGAGCTGATTTCAACAGGGAAGGTCACCGACTTTGTGAAAGATGACACCGGCATGCTACGATTGAAAGGCCTACTATGCATTCCAGACGACTCAGAACTTAAAAAGAAGATATTGGCGAAGGCGCACTTTGCAAAATATACTTTGTATCCTGACAGCACTAAGATGTACAAGGACCTCTGCACGACCTTCTGGTGGTGTGGAATAAAGAGAGATATGGCATTCTTCATGTCGTAATGCTTTTCATGTCAGTAGATGAAAGCTGAGCATTAGAGACCAGGCGGGGAGATGCAAAACCTTGCCATTCCAGAATAAAAATGGGATCATATCACTATGGACTTTATTGTTGGTCTACCGAAGATGCCACGGAAGAAAGATGCCGTCTGGGTCATCATCGATCGATTAACCAAGTCATCGTACTTTATTTCCATTAAAGTCACTTGGAGCATCGATCGCCTTGCTCAGATCTATCTTGATGAAATAATTCGGCTGCACGGGATACCGATATACATCGTCTCATATCGGGACGGGCGATTCGTGTCACGCTTTTGGTGTAGTCTTCAGTCAGTAATGGGGACCAAGTTAAAGTTTAGCTCAGCTTACCATCTTCAGACCGATGGCAAAACAGAATGGGTGAACCAAATTCTCGAAAGCATCTTGTGCCTCTGTACAATCGACTTGAAGTCAAGTTGGGACGTTCATCTACCATTGGCCGAATTTGCATATCACAATAGCGATCAGTCCAGCATCCAAATGGTGTCGTACGAAGCCTTATACGACCGAAAGTACAAATCACCCATTTGTTAGGATGAAGTTGGAGAACGGCAGATTCGTGGCCCGGAGCTGGTAGAACAGACTGTGGAAGAGGTCAAGCTTATTCGAAAAAGACTGAAGCTTGCACAGAGTCTGCAGAAGAGCTACACCGACACCCACCGAAGACCCTTTGAGTTCTTAGAAGGCGACCATGTGTTTTCTAAAGTAATGCCCATGCGAGGAGTCACCAGATTTGGAGCAAAGGAAAGTTGAGTCCAAAATTTATCGGTACCTTCGAGATATTGAAGCGAGTCATCCCAGTAGCTAATCAAATCGCGTTGCTGCCAATGTTGTCAGATGTGTGCGATATTTTTCATGTCTCGCAACTATGGAAGTATGTGACCGATTTGTGCCATATGGTAGATTTAGGACAGCTAGATCTGAAGCAGACTTATCATATGTGGAAGAGCCAGTACAAATCTTGCAGTGCAAGGATAAACTGCTTCAAAATCATACCATCCCTCTCGTTCGCGTGCTCTGAAAGAACCATGCGGTCGAAGAGGCGACCTGGGAGCTCGAATCCGAGATGAAGGAGAAATTTCCTTCGTTGTTTCCTAGAGGTAGGTTCTCTTCTTAAGTTTTGAGGACAAAACTTTTTCTTAGTTGGTTATGATGCAGTGTCCCTCCCTACATCATCTCCGTTTTTGTCCACGGGTGCGCGAGAAAGGAACATTATCGCTATTGATTGAATCGGAACCGATAGATCAGGATCAGTTGAATCGGTCGAACGGAAATGATTGAATTAAGATTATTTTTTCGTTATGGAAAGGCTTCTTTGGAATCAAGTCCCATATTCAGCGGGTTGCGCCTCAAGGATAGACTCTGCGGATGAGTCGAGAGAGACCACCCGTTGCTCTATTTTTTATGTTGTACTTGCCCTTTGGATTTGGTTTTATGAATGCATTTTCGTGAATATTTTTGATGGTTTTCGTGGCTTGCTTTTTTGAACTCTCTCTTACATATCGAACTCCCTGAATTGTATAGTGTTCTATTCTGTTGCTTATGCGATTTCAGGTGATCGCGTAGGTGCCGTCTAGCACAACCAACGGGTCTTTTGCCTCAAACAAATAATCAAAGTGAGTGGCTGGACCCTTCTTTTTCTTTGACCTTCTTCAATCTCAAATCAATCAATAGAATGCTAGTTGGTTATGTAAGTGCATGAAAGCTTAGATTTTAATAAACTGTTGCACGATTCATCACGTACGCATGCTATATAACTATTATGCTAAGAAAATGTCGTATGCTTAATACCTTATGCCTATTATAAAACCGAGATAAGCAATATTTTGAATCATTGAATAACTGTCGCCATAATACGGTAAAACAACGATGACAATGGTTATGCTACTCACGAACTAAAGATTTTGCTTGAATAAATAATCTAATCTTGCACGATCATTAGACAACTCGTGCACGAGGAACGGCTTCCTCAAGCGATTCCCCGAGACACGAGATCGTTTCAGCCTAGGAGGAAGCAAAAGATAGCTGAGCTCGACAAAAGCAAAACATGGTTATTCGGGGAACTTGCAGCGGGGCTCGCTACTCACGATAAAAGGTTCTTCGTCTACCCAGCTACAGTCAAAAATGGCTTGTGGTGCCAGTGACCTTCACCTGCACAAACTGCACACATTAAAGGATAACAATTGACTAAGGTAAACATGGTAAGTCTCACAATGTATGGCATGCTCTGTCGTGGGTAAGTTCTAGCATAATTTATATTATGCCTATCATATGCTTGCCTGAGATTCATTATGATGGCTAGAAAGATCACAAATTAAGTCATAATATAACACCCAGTTTTCTAAAATGAGATTAATTTTGAAATTTTATAATTATAATCATTTAATAATGATATTTAAATCATATTGTGATTTTTGGTGATTTTTAATTAATTTAAAACTATTTAAAATATTGAAATATGATTTTGATGGTTAACTAGGGTAACCCTAGAATTACTAAGCCTAGAGACTAACCATGACCATGGGAGCCTAGTCATGTGATTAGAATGTCATATTACTACTTTTTAGCCTAAGGGTATTTTGGTCATTTTTGACTTATTAATGAAAATAAATTTTGATTAATTAAATATATACTAATTGTTTATTTGAGACTTGACCTAGAATCTTAGCCTAATCTAGATTAGCCTTGATCTTAAAGTATTGATTAGGGTAACCTAGTAATAATAAGAATATTAATATCTAGATATTTCTAGGAAAGATATTTACTCTTAGGATATTTGTGAAAAAGAAGCCTTATGACTAGTTGAACCAATATGAAGGCTTAGAATTGGGTGGACAACTCCTACCCACTCATCTAGACCTAAAACCTAATCCTAATTCATCTAATGGCAGCCATCAAGTGCCCCCTTCCTATAAAGGATCCTTAAGAAAGCCTTTGCCTCTTTTATATTTACATAGAACCCTAATAATTCCTCACCAAAATTCTTCCCCTAATATCCAAATTAAGTCCAATTTGACCCTAATCAATTGCATCATCATCTCCAATAGTAGAGGGTGCTAAGGGAGGCTAGCTAGCAAGATTTCGAAGCGAATTGACCATTCAATTGGAGAAGAACACCTTCCCTTGTTCATTTTTCATTGAGGTTTCACCCTCAATAGGTAATTGACATAAAACCTATTTAAATTTCAGTTTCATTCCATAGATGCATTCATTTAGGGTCCCCTAGGTATAGCCTAAGTTTGGTAGGAGTTCGTGTCCATTTCGTGTCCGTATCGGACACGTATCAGTATTTTTGAATTTGTGTTCGATGAATGCCACTTAGAAATAAAAGTTAATGATTTGCAAAACTAAATACATGGTTGTATAGCCCTTGGTGTGTAGATTCCAAATCTATTTGACTGAGTCAAAGTTTGTGTTATTTTTGTGTCGAAATTGGACATGCACACACGCAGCAGACCCCGTGCACATGCCCTGCTACCCGACCCTAAATTTACCCTGTGTAGACCACGTGGACACGTGCCACTTGGCACAGAGGTGGGGGCCAACACTGACAAACCCCCCTCGAGTTTCAGGACAAATCGTGTCGTATCGGACACAAAAATACGAGTGCATTAAAATTGTACTGCACTGTTCCGTGCGAACAGTAGATTCTGACACGGCTTTCGTGTCGCTTACAGACACAACATGCACTCATGTCAGTGACTTGAAACCCTAGTCCTATACCCCCTCTACATGTGTGCATAAGCCCATAGGTGTTTGTGTCCTGTGTTGTATACAATCGTGCACGACATGGCAGCACGATGGTTATTTTACACTGTTAACTTCACATTGGTGTCGATTAATTCGACACAGTTGGACACGTTTTAGGACACGAGTATGACCCCTTGACACATGTGAACATGTGACTTTCCTTTGTATGCACCTAAATTTGGTTTTGAATTAATATGGTATTTGAAATTAGGTTGTTTTGTCGGGTTTCATAAACACTGACACAGTAAACAGTTGACACTGTCCATGAGTTCTTTTGAATGTTTAAATAAAGGTTTAATATAGATTTTCGAATATGATGACATGTTATTATCTGGGTTTCATGTAGGATTTGGGTTTCAACTGAAATATAAACTTGAATGATGATTTGGTTTTGATGTGTGTTAAAACCTGTGAATGAATAAGAAAACTGAGAATGTTAAACTGAGAATTATTTCACTATTTTAGTTAACTGAGATTGAATGTTAACTGGTTTGGATTTAATATGCTATAGGGTTGATAGATGTATGTTAAACTGAAAATGGGTTGGTATACAACCTGAGTTTGGGTTGAGTATCTAACTGATTTTTGAAAACTTGACAATGGGTTTTGATATTAAGGAACTGAGTATTGGTTTGAAAATAAAACTGGTATTGTTCATAACTGAGAATTGGTTTTAAACTATTAACTGAAAATAGAAATCTGAGATTAAAGCATGGTTAGCTGATAATGAAACTGATAATGTTAACTTGATATGATAATTTGATATAAACTGAGATGTGGGTTATGAACTGGGTTGTATGAAACATGGATTTAACATGAAACCTGAGTCCCTCCTTGTGTGTATGTAAAAACAGAGAATTTTCCCAAAACCTGAGAGCCATTGAGTGAAAACTTGAGTTTTGTAATGAACCTAATATTGAAATTCACTGTGTGCAATTAACTGTAAACCTGAGAAGGGTTTGTATTTAGAAAAACATGGGTTTGGCATTGTAAAAAATTGAGATTTTTCCATTTTGTATGAACCTGAGATTAAATATGCATATATATATGTAATGAACTAAATATAATGCAAGTTAAAACTGAAATTGGATTGGTTAGCCATGTTTTACATTATGCATATATGTATGTATATAAATATGTATGTAGGCATGAATGCATATACGAATACATGTATGTATGCAAGCATGAATAGATGTAATGCAAACTGTTAAATGAAATGTATGCATGAACTGAAATATATGCATGAACTGAAATGTAATGCAAGTATAAGTGTATGCAAGAATGTATGAGTGTAGGTAGTAGGCTTATATGTATACAATGTATGCAAGCATGAATGAATGAAGGAAATACAAGTATGTAGGTAATGTAAAGATGCATGAATGAAATGAATATATGCAATATGTTAATATAAATGCAAGTATCTAATATGCATGAATGTAAGTATAATGTAATGCAAGTATACATGTATGTATCATGTAATGTAATATACATGATATGTAAGGTATGAATGATATGTATGTAAGCCAAGTATTGATACATGAATGTGTGTTTTGTATCTATATTCTATATAGGCCTAGTGTATAGAGTGACTCCACAGGTTGTTAATTGACTAGAGTTGACAAAAAGTCAACATGAAGTCAATAGTGACCAATTGACTTTGTTGACCAAACCCTAAGGTTGGCCAATAGTTGACCAATGACCAAATTGGCCCTTGATGGCCTAAGTTTGACCAGTTGACCAAGATAGCCTTGTTGTTGACTTAGTTTAACTAGATGTTGACTTGGTTTGACCCAGAGTTGACCAAGAGTTGACTTTGACCTAGATTGACCTAGAAATTATGTAAATGCATTGTACACTTCATTTATAACCCCCTTGTATACATCACAACTTTTATTGCTCTAAATAGGACTAAGATACCTTTTTTTGGATAGTGTATTCTCACAAACATTCAGATCGCAGGCGAGTACATTCTCTGATCATTTCATAACTTGCTTAGGATTATATTCCTGCTCTAGATTACCTTATTTGATGCTGTCACGATATTATCATGGATTGGTACTATATGGATCTTTCCATGAGATGTTATCTCCCTCGGGAGCATCGGATACTTCATGTCATGTGTTTTATGTACATCATGTATTCCTCGCTCTCATGTTATTCATGTTTCTCATGTGCTTCATGCTTGTTCTAGCACGCTTGTGTACTCTCATGTTCGGTCATATTTCTTATGTATCTCATGTATAACCTATACTTCATGTGTACCCCTTTATGGGCCTTCATGTGGAATTCATGTGCACTCAGTTCTGAGCCTTCATATACACCCATCTATGGGCTTTCATGTGAAAATCATGTACGTAACAAAACTTGTCTAGATCCTTGTGTATTTATTGGGGTATGGAAGAGTATAAATAGTCATGTGAACAATTCCAAAGTAGTATAACCATGGGAGCCTCTTTAGTATATTCATGTGCAAATCCAGCCGTTCATTTGTCGACTTTGTACTCTATATCACTAGTTACTGATAGTTCTCTACTTATAGTAGATATTTCCATTACAGTTCTCTCTATTTACATCATGTACATTCTTTCAGTTTTCATGTATTGTACTTTTTTGCATGTTTATATTTTCTAACCTGTTATGATCTATGTGAGATGTATTGTGCTCGTTCCCGTCCTGACTGGACCTGTTGAAAATATTAGAGATGATACCGAGGATTTTTGCCCCACCTACTATGGAGCACATCTAGACGACACCTGTGAGTTGGACCCACAGGAGGATCCAGCTCTAGCTGAGGACGTCATCCCTACTGCTTAGACTAGATTAGCTAGGCTTGATCATATTTCTTATGTTATTGTAGTGACTATAGAGTTGTATTATTTTCTGGATGTTTGTGATGTTGTGTCGTTTAGACACTTAGACTTTCTCTTCTGTCTGTACCTCAGTTTGAGGATTTCATATTTATCATATCGTACTATTTCTATCTCTAGATTTGTGATTGAGTTGTACCTTATATGATTTGTCCTCCGTTCGGAGAGTATATCATATTGTTTTAGTTTGAGCTAGTGACCTAGGACAGCGTTCTACCGCTGACACTGTGGCGTAGGCTGGACGTACCCACTTCTTGTGCCCCTATACTGGGTGCGGGTCATGACACGTTTTTATTGGTGGCCCATGCAGGTCGAGTTTGTGTTGTGGTATTCGAACTAGAGTATCACTACAGCCTTCAGTAGGATTAGGATTATTCTTAAGGTACTCAATCGTATTAGGAAAAACTCTTAACTGAATTCCTACCATCTAAATTCTTGTTGAAGGTTTCTTTCTTGGAATAATTGTCCTCCCTTGAATTATCGTTCCTTTCTCAGTATTGATTCCTTGTTTGATCTATCTCCAGGATGGTGATTGAGACACGATCGCATCGCTCTGGCCAGCAGACGCTGGTGAGAGGTCTACCACCCCTCGCCCGATTGTGGATGCTGGGACCACAGAACCTCCTATTTCTGCTCATATAGAAGCGTCTGCAGCTTTTGGGAGTGCACCTCTACATGTCTGGAGGTCTTTCCCCGTCATTTCGGATATGTTCCAGCAGCAGCTACCTTCAGGGACAGTGGATGAGGCTCAGACGTTTATCTTTTTCCAACGATTCCTAGAGACTCAGCAGCAGATGCAGCAGAGCCAGTCTGCTGATTTCCGACAGAGCATACACGATGCCCACCAGTTGGTCAGGACGACAGTAGAGCTGGTGACTGCTCAGCCACTAGGAGGACAGATGCAGCAGTATCGTTCGAAGACTCCAGACATCCAATCCTTTAAGAAGATAGGACCCCGAGACTTCAAAGGTACAGAGGGTATTATATACGCTGACGATTGGATAGAGCATATTGAGGAGATATTTCGATTGGCGTAGATACCAGTTGGATTACAGATCGAGGCAGCAGCCAGTCAGATGCAGGACTTGGCCCGTACTTGGTACCAGACGGACCCGAGGGTTGGTACAGCCAGTCAGACTTGGGTAACCTTCAAAAAACTGTTCAAGAAGAAATTCTTTCCTGATACAGCACTCGGTGCCTTGGAGCCACAGTTCGAGAGTTTGGTTCAAGGGAACCAAACCGTTGAGGAGTACGCCGGAAAGTTCTGCCGTCTGAGCAGATTCGTGAAGGATCTTACTAAGGTCGGAAAGGCGAAGAGCTTCCGCAGGGTCTTGATCAGGGAGATCAAGTCGTATACCAAGAGCAACCGCGACGCCACTTTCGAACAAATTCTGGTAGGAGCCATGTCAGCAGAGGACGATCTTGGGCTGAAGGAGAAGAGGATGCGAGACACTCATGGAGCTAGTGGCAGTGTGGGCCCGGCCAAGAGGCCCTACTTACAGATTCAACAGCCGATGCCCCACTTACAGATTCAGCAGCAGATACCCCACCTACAGATTCAGCAGCAGTGTCAGCAGCCGAGGGTCAACTTTCAGTAGCAGCAGTTTCAGGACCGTATTCCCTTTCAGTAGGTGCAGCAGCAACAGTGGCAGCAGCAGTCCCCGGGACAGCAGCTTGTTATCATTTGCCCCTTCTGTAAGAAACCAGGGCACGATTGGGGCAAATGACAGAAGAGGCTGGGCAGATATTTGCTTTGCGGAGGATCCGATCATCGGCTGAGAGAGTGTCCTGAGTCATTGGGACAGACAGTTCAGGGATCAGGAGCTAGGGCTCCAATGTGCCAGCAGAAGGGATTACCCTTACCAACTCAGCAGCAGAGGTACATGCAGCGTCAGCTGCAGGCCAGGAAAGGCCAGCAGGGGCGAGCTTTCGCCATGGCCGTCGAGGATGCACAGACCATTAGATATCTTGTTGCAGGCTTCGTTCTTCTCGATTCTATTTCCGTAATTGCCTCTTATAACTGTCTTGAAATTCGATTCCATCTGTTCCTTGTTGATTGAAAATTTTTGTTCTGTTGTCCTTGTGATATGGTTTTCTTCTGAGATAAGTCGTATGGGCTAGGTTGCCTCAGTTATGGGATCTAAAATCTTCGATAGTCATGTTAGCTGGCATAGTGAGGACATATAGTCAGATTTGGATGTATTTCTCGGGTATGGAAATTTAAGGTTTTTGCTGCCAAGCATACGATAATGCGAAAATTTTAAATACCATGATTCTAGAGGTATGGACCTTAGTCAAGGACTTTGTGATTATCGTAGCCTTGCTCACTAGTATGACGAAGATTCTGAGTATCATGATTTTGGATAGACGCATATGATTACCGAACTGTGTGTTTGAGACTTTGATTGTTGGGGTAGTTGACCTAGAAGGAGTACGACCATCTTAATTTCGAAGACAAAATTCTTCTAAGGGGGGTAGACTTGTAACATCCAATTTTCTAAAATAAGGGTAATTTTAAAATTTCATAATTATAATCATTTAATAATGATATTTAAATCATATTGTAATTTTTGGTGATTTTTAATTAATTTAAAATTATTTAAAATATTGAATGTGATTTTGATGGTTAACTTGGGTAACCCTAGAATTGCTAAGCCTAGAGACTAACCATGACCATGGAAGCCTAGTTATGTGATTAGAATGTCATATTACTACTTTTTAGCCTAAGGGTATTTTGGTCATTTTTGACTTATTAATGAAAATAAATTTTGATTAATTAAATATGTGCTAATTATTTATTTGAGACTTGACCTAGAATCTTAGCCTAATCTAGATTAGCCTTGATCTTAGAGTATTGATTAGGATAACCTAGTAATGACAAGATTATTAATATATAGATATTTTTAGGAAAGATATTTACTCTTAGGATATTTGTGAAAAAAAGCCTTATGACTAGTTGAACCAATAGGAAGGCTTAGAATTGGGTGGATAACTCCTACCCACTCATCTAGACCTAAAACCTAACCCTAATTCATCTAATGGCAGCCATCAAGTACCCCTCCTTCCTATAAAGGATCCTTAAGAAAGCCTTTGCCTCTTTTACATTTACTTAGAACCCTAATAGTTCCTCCCAAAAATTCTTTCCCAAATATCCAAATTAAGTCCAATTTGATTCTAAACAATTGCATCATCATCTCCAATAGTAGAGGGTGCTAAGGGAGGCTAGCTAGCAAGGTTTCGAAGCGAGTTGACCATTCAATTGGAGAACAACACCTTCCCTTGTTCATTTTTCATTGAGGTTTCACCCTCGATAGGTAATTGCCATAAAACCTATATAAATTTCAGTTTCTTTCCATAGATACATTCATTTTGGGTTTCCCCAGGTGTAGCCTAAGTTTACTAGGAGTTCGTGTCCATTTCGTGTCCGTATCGGACACGTATCAGTATTTTTGAATTTGTGTTCGATGAAATGCCACTTAGAAATAAAAGTTAATGATTTGCAAAACTAAATACATGGTTGTGTAGTCCTTGGTGTGTAGATTCCAAATCTATTCGACTGAGTCAAATTTATGTCATTTTTGTATCGAAATTGGATACGAACACATGCAGCAGACCCGTGCACATGCCCTGCTACCCGATCCTAAATTCTTCATGTGTAGACCACATGGATATGTGCCACTTGGCATAGAGGTGGGGGCCATCACTGACAGACCCCCGCTCGAGTTTCAGGACACGTCGTGTCGTGTCGGACACGAAATCACGAGTGCACTGAAATTGTACTGCACTGTTCCACGCGAACAGTGGCTTTTGACACGGCTTTCGTGTCACGTACAAGCACAACGTGGACTCGTGTCAGTGACTTAAAACCCTAGCCCTATACCCCCTCTACGTGTGTGCATAAGCCCATGGGTGTTTGTGCCCTGTGTTGTGTGCAATCGTGCACGACATGGCAGCACGATGGTTATTTCATACTGTTTACTGTCACATTGGTATCGGTTAATTCGACACAGTTGGACACATTTTAGGACACGAGTATGACCCCCTAACACATGTGCACATGTGACTCACTTTCGTATGCACCTAAATTTGGTTTTGAATTAATATGGTATTTGAAATTTGGTTGTTGTGTCGGGTTTCATAAACACTGACACAATGAACAATTGACACTGTTCCATGAGTTCTTTTGAATGTTTAAATAAAGTTTTAACATAGATTTTCGTATATGATGATACGTTATTATCTGGGTTTCATGTAGGATTTGGGTTTCAACTGAAATATAAACTTGAATGATGATTTGGTTTTGATGTGTGTTAAAACATGTGAATAAATAAGAAAACTGAGAATATTAAACTGAGAATTATTTCACTATTTCAGTTAACTGAGATTGAATATTAACTGGTTTGGATTTAATATGCTATAGCGTTGATAGATGTATGTTAAACTGAAAATGGGTTGGTATACAACCTGAGTTTGGGTTAAGTATCTAACTGATTTTTGAAAACTTGACAATGGGTTTTGATATTAAGGAACTGAGTATTGGTTTGAAAATGAAACTGGTATTGTTCATAACTGAGAATTGGTTTTAAACTGTTTACTGAAAACAGAAACTGAGATTAAAGCATGGTTAGCTGATAATGAAACTGATAATGATAACTTGATATGATAATTTGATATAAACTGAGATGTGGGTTATGAACTGGGTTGTATGAAACATGGATTTAACATGAAACCTGAGTCCCTCCTTGTGTGTATGTAAAAACTGAGAATTTTCCCAAAACCTGAGAGCCATTGAGTAAAAACTTGAGTTTTGTAATGAACCTAATATTAAAATTCACTGTGTGCAATTAACTGTAAACCTGAGAAGGGTTTGTATTTAGTAAAACATAGGTTTGGCATTGTAAAAAATTAAGATTTTTCCATTTTGTATGAACCTGAGATTAAATATGTATATATATATGTAATGAACTAAATCTAATGCAAGTTAAAACTGAAATTGGGTTGGTTAGCCATGTTTTACATTATGCATATATGTATGTATGTAAATATGTATGTAGGCATGAATGCTTATATAAATACATGTATGTATGCAAGCATGAATGGATGTAATGCAAACTGTTAAATGAAATGTATGCATGAACTGAAATATATGCATGAACTGAAATGTAATGCAAGTATAAGTGTTGTCACGCCCCGATTCCGTAGAATCGATAGTCGTCCCCCGGGCGTGATGCCGTACGAACCTAAGTTGCGATCACAAAAGGCGTAGTCATAAGGTCATCCGAAACACAACATCGAGTTAGAGTACGCAGAGAAATTGATTGACACATTGAAATAGAAGTAGACTTTTTATTGATATTAACATTTCATTTACAATGACTCCATTACAATCATTGCCGCGCGGGCTGTACATGACTCGACATTACAAAATGAACGTTGATGAGATAGTCGTTCCATACATTACATCCCTTCTTACAAGCAAAAACCATTATAATTTCCACCTGGGATTGAGGAAAGCCGAGCCGCCATCTATTCTTCTTTGTACTGAGTACGGATTCTTCAAAAGGATTTCAGAACGCAAGCCTTCACACGCGGACGAGGCTTCAAAAGGGTTCACGTCGCCTTGAGCTTTTAGGTGGCACGCCCTTCGTGGTTCGGGGTACCTGCGTAGAGATCGAGGATCAGTACATTGCACTTTGTACTGGTGCGTGGCTATTTAAGTTCCAAGCTCTCATTTGGTTGAAGAGTTTGTATAACTTAGTTCATGAATGTTTCTAACCATCCTAATGAATTTCAAAACAGGCATATGACAAGCATAATGGAAATTACGTTGGAACTTACCCACAGCGGACCGCGCCGCGCCTTATGATACTTACCGTGCTCTTCCCTGTCAATTGTTATCATTTTCAGATCAAGTGCATCATTTCGTGTGGTTGGTCACTGGCTCCCAGAGCCATCGTGGACTCCTTTTTTTGCTTTTTGTTAGACGGGACACCTTTCAGCGCGAGTAGCGAGCCCCGCTGTAAGTCCCCGCCTAACTCGTGCCCAGCACAGCTTTTGTATTTGTTTTCTTTCTTGGCCGCAACGGTCCCGTGGCCCCGGGTTACCGTACGGGGAAACTTTACCTTGTCGACAAGTTGTCCATGACCGTACAAAGACCATTTTTCTTTTTGTTATTAAGGCATAGCCTACATTCTCTTTGAAAACTCAATCACTTTACCGTGTCCGTGCCCTTTCATTCATTCTTTCATTCGCAACAACATTATCGATTTACCTAGGAAGGGGTCGAGAAGAGAAGGGTTAGCCACTCACCTGGAGTTTACTTCCGGCGAGAGAACTTGTTGGTCGTGCTAGACGTCGCCTACGCGATTACCTGAAATCGCACAAGCAACTGATTAGAACACTCATTATTCAAGAAGTTTGATAAGAAATGCGAGTTCGAAATGCAATCCATGAAAACCATCGAAAACATTCGCGAAAATGCATTCAGAAAGACAAAGCCAAAATGCATTCAAAATGCAAGAATGTATGAGTGTAGGTAGTAGGCTTATATGTATGCAATGTATGCAAGCATGAATGAATGGAGGAAATACATGTATGTAGGTAATGCATAGATGCATGAATGAAATAAATATATGCAATATGTTAATATAAATGCAAGTATCTAATATGCATGAATGTAAGTATAATATAATGCAAGTATACATGTATGTATCATGTAATGTAAGGTATGCATGATTTGTATGTAAGCCAAGTATTGATACATGAATGTGTGTTTTGTAGCTATACTCTATATAGGCCTAGTGTATAGAGTGACCCCATAGGTTGTAAATTGACTAGAGTTGACCAAAAGTCAACATGAAGTTAATAGTGACCAATTGACTTAGTTGTCCAAAGCCTAAGGTTGACCAATAGTTGACGATTGACCAAATTGGCCCTTGATAGCCTAAGTTTGACCAATTGACCAAGATATCCTTGTTGTTGACTTAGTTTGACTAGATATTGACTTGGTTTGACCCAGAGTTGACCAAGTGTTGACTTTGACCTAGATTGACCTAGAAATCATGTAAATGCATTATATACTTCATTTATAACCCTCTTGTATACATCATGACTTATGTTGCTATAAATAGGACTAAGATACCTCTTTTTGGACAGTGTATTCTCACAAACATTCAGATCGCAGGCGAGTATATTCTCTGATCATTTCATAACTTGCTTAGGATTATATTTTTGCTCTAGATTACCTTATTTAATGCTGTCAAGATATTATCACGGATTGGTACTATATGGATCTTTCCATGAGATGTTATCCCCCTCGGGAGCATCGAATACTTCATGTCATGTGTTTCATGTACATCATGTATTCCTCGCTCTTATGTTATTCATGTTTCTCATGTGCTTCATGCTTGTTCATGCACGCTTATGTACTCTCATGTGCTCTCATGTTCGGTCATGTTTCTCATGTATCTCATGTATAACCTATACTTCATGTGTACCCCTTCATGGGCCTTTATGTGGAATTCATGTGCACTCAGTTCTGAGCCCTCATGTATAATTCATATACACCCATCTATGGGCTTTCATGTAAAAATCATGTGCGTAACATAAATTGTCTGGATCCTTGTGCATTGATTATGGTACTGGGGAGTATAAATAGTCATGTGAACAATTCAAAAGTAGTATAACCATGTGAGCCTCTTTAGTATATTCATGTGCAACTCCAGTCGTTCATATGTCGACTTTGTACTCTATATCACTAGTTACTGATAGTTCTCTACTTATAGTAGATATTTCCATTACAGTTCTCTCTATTTACATCATGTACATTCTTTCAGTTTTCATGTATCATACTCTTTTGTATGTTTATATTTTCTAACCTGTTATGATCTGTGTGAGATGTATTGTGCTCGCTCCCGTCCTGACTGGTCCTGTTGAAAATATTAGAGATGATACCGAGGATTTTTGCCCCACCTACTATGGAGCCTATCTAGACGACTGCTGTGAGTTGGACCCACAGGAGGATCCAGCTCTAGCTGAGGACGTCATCCCTACTGCTTAGACTAGATTAGCTAGGCTTGATCTTATTTCTTATGTCATTGTATTGACTATAGAGTTGTATTATTTTCTACATGTTTGTGATGTTGTGTCGTTTAAATACTTAAGACTTTCTCTTCTGTTTGTGCCTCAGTTTGAGGATTTCATATATATCATATCGTGCTATTTCCATCTCTAGATTTGTGATTGAGTTGTACCTTATGTGATTTGTCCTCCGTTCGGAGAGTATATCATATTGTTTTATTTTGTGTTAGTGACCTAGAACAGCATTTTACCGCCGATACTGTGGCGTAGGCTGGACGTACCCACTTCTCGTGCCCCTACACTGGGTGCGGGTCGTGACACATAACATTTCTTGAACCAAATGAGAGCGTGGTATGATATTTACCACTCGCCAGTATAAAGTGTAATGTACTGATCCTCGCTCTCCATAGGTACCTCGAACCAAGAAGGGCGTGTAACTTAAGCTCAAGGCGACGCAAGTCATTTGAAGCCTCGTCCGTGTGCTAAAAGCTTGTTTTGAATCCTTTTGAAGACTCCACATTCAGTCCAGAAGAAAAGATGTCTCGACTCCCCACGATACCAGGTCTTTGGAAATGTTTTACTTGTAAATAGGGATGTAATGTATGGAACGACTATCTCATCAGCATTCATTTTGTAATCGAGTCATGTTGTAGCCCGCACGGCAATGATTGTAATGGCGTCATAAAAATGATGTTTTATTATCAATGAAAGATTAAGTTTCTTCCAATTTAAATGTGTTGTTTAAATTTCTCTGTGTACTCTATTTGATATTGTGTTTCGGATAACATTATGACTATGCCTTGTGCGACCGCATCTTAGGTTTGCACGGCATCATGCCCGGAGGACGACTATCGATTCTTCGGAATCGGGACGTGACAGGTATAGCACAATTTAATTTAGTTTATTGAGGAAGATAAGATTGGATTCTTAATCGAAATGAATGGAGTAACTTAATTGGAAGAATATTTGGAAGAATTTTAGAATTAGATGCGATTCCCTAGTTAGAGTGTGATCACCCCTATGGAAGACTACGGTGAAAGGATTTGAAAGTCTTATTATAAATAGAATGAGTCCATAAGCACTATACTTAAAATAGATACAGAAACTCATAGAATTTCTATGATTGCATCGAGGCGGAGGAAGTTTCGCTTGAACAATATAGAAATAATAATAGCATGCATAAGTCAAGAAATGAAGTTACACTGGACATTGGCCCAAAAATCATACTAAGGAGAATCCAATTAAAAGGATACGGGATGATATGTTATACCATAGTATCGTTCTTGGGATAGAGTATACAGTGGATAGGAATGTGTTAGACTAAACATACATATATATATAAGGGGAATCGAGGATAATGGTTAAGGGACTTGTAATTAAATTTCTTGGCTTGATGGTCAAGGAGGACAAGCCTTCAACATGATCGTTGCAAGACCATCAGCACCATGAGGGGCAACTATAGGTAACCATTTATAGTTTTATGATCGAAACATTGCATAAGAAAATTGTTTAGGATTAATTGTTACTCAAGTTATTAGGAGAGACCGTAGTGACATAGTTTACTTTCTCAACTATTCCTAGTTTCATTAGCATAATTCGTTATTAGTGAGCATTTTTTAATTTCGATGACAATTTTTTTTAAGGTCGGTAGGTTGCAAGCCCCCTGATTTTTGGAAATTATTTTTAATTATTATTATTTATTTAATATGGATATTTAATATTAATTTATATTTTATAATCAATTACGACTATAGAGGTACTTTATTATAGCTTTGATTTTTGAATCACAACAATTATCAATTTCTTAAATATAGTTCCATATTTGTAATCTAGACGAGTCCACTTTCAATTTGATATATCATGACCCACCCAAACGTTTTTTTGCACTGTATATTTCTTGTACAACTTTGGGGTCAAAATGGTCATTTTAGCCCTTATCTTAAAATAGCTGTATTTTTTAATTTCAATTTGAGACCCAAACCCGATCCAAACCATTCAACCGAATATATGGTATTGATCTATTTTGAGCCTACTACATACATGCCAATGGTGTTCCACTCAATTGAGTTTCCATATGCTATTTATTTTCAAATGGCACATAAGAGCCATTAAATAGCTTTTCAGAGTCAATTTCAATTCCATAAACCCTATAGGCCTAGAACTAGTTCAATTGGCCTTGGTTGAGCCTATAATAGGTTATCATAACTAATTAAGATGAACTTACATTAATTTTTAGAGGATTTTGTATAACCATAATTTATTTAAAACTTCGTATACCATCTCCAAAATAATTATTGTGCATGTTTTGATAAGAAAAACCTATTTTTACATAATTAATAGTATTTTTCAGAATTAATATTTATTAAGAATTTATCGTTTCGGGAGCCGAAATATAGAATAAGTCTATACATATTGATGTAGAACCAATATAAATCTTGTGTATATATTTTTCTATGAATAAAATATATTAACTATTATTATAGAATATTTAAATTGAATAATATATTTTTATGTTATTAAAATATTACTTTATCATATAGATTTAATACTATATATGCTAGATTGATATGGTAGTTTGATACTAGTTTCCCTATAACTAATTTAGTCTAAATGTTATTATAAATATTTTAGTATATTTTTCCAAAAATAAATATTATATGTTTATTTTATAAATATATTATTTTATTATATTGATTTAATAACATATATGATGGATTGGGTCATATCTATAGTAAGTGCTAGTTCCGTAGATTATGTCTAATAGGGACGATATATAGTAAGTCTATAAATAGTATGTGTTAAGGCATAGACATATCATTTATAGATGGAATTATTTATTCTAGGTGTGCATAACGGACATAGCGAGGATCTCTGAGCCGGACCGTTATATTCGCAATTGGAAGTGCAGGCAAGTATACCTTGCCAATGTTACGGTTCACATTCATTTCTTTTATTGTTCTTTTATTTCTTATTTATTATCATTTAGGACGTAGGAACTCCGTATCGTCTTCGGGTGCCGATGTCATTTTATCGACATTATATATCGATATTAGGCATTGCATGCATTATATCGTGGTCATTGACACGATGGACTGTAGGACACGAACATGATGTATGATGATAATATGATTCGGAGTCTGACATGAGATATTCGTGGCTAGGGACTTTGTGATAGCATGCAGTACTTGCTCGTGTGACTTGTTATTAGTACATGCATGATTCATACGAGACTTGACTGGATAGTTTTAAAGCATATGAGGCTCTTTCAAAATATCCGGTCGTCTAGACTCGTGATCATGCTTCCATATTTGCGACTTTGTTATTTTACTCGTGGTCATGGTCTCTGTAGCAGAGCCATGGCTTTGTCTACTCGTTTGTCCATCGGTATCACAGCACGATGCCATAGGTGATTGCCAGTACGGCTGGGCCTGGTATTAGGATTGTCCTCAACTGCATATTTATACTTAGATGGTTATGGTAGTTATCCTTCGCTTTATAAATATTCTCTTTAGTATTACTTGGCATATTTTTCTGTGCCTTGCTATGTCTTCTGGGACTTGGCGATCTCTCCAGGTAGTTGGTCATGAAGAGATAGTCCACTAATCATGGAGGTATTGATATATCTGGCTCAGGTATTTTGTCATGCTTTACATTTATTCATTATTTATATTCTGCTATTTAAGATGGATGACTATGGAAAGACACCCGATTTTTTTTTTCTGCCAAACAGTGCTTGTATCTCTCCAACTTTATAGACCTGAGCTCCGGAGTCACTTTTTTAATCAATAAGTACCTCATTCCCTTCTCGTTGGTATGGCAAAGTCGTATGTGCCACAACTCGGTAGACGCATTACTGATTACATTTACCTCATATGCCCATGTACGCTCCATTTTATATCGTAGAGATAAGACTTCTTATTTTCTCTAGCAATCATCATAGAACTTGTAATGTCTTATTCCCAATATACGTAAGACTAGAAATACATACATGCCAGCTGTATGTATACGCAGGCTACTCCAATATATGGAACCTACGAATACACACATATACCGTATTATATGAACTCTCGCTCAGAACAATATCTCATGATCGCAGGCAATATCTTTATCTCATCCACAACAAAAAATAAAGAAAATAATCACTCAAATATATCAACAGAAATATAGAATAAAATATCTGTAGGTGGAGACAAATCTACTATCAAGCGAATGTAAAGTATAGAATAAATAATGAGATATGGAATAACAACTGAATAAGTCCACTATCTAGGAGAAGATCATATAGTCCGCAAAGGAAGTCTAGTCTGGCTGTAATCCTCGAGATATTGTCAATCATCTATACCTGGAGACATCAGTAGGTCCTCAGAGGGACGTAATATGATATAGAAAAGTATGTCATATAGACTGAATATGAACATGTCACATAGTTATTAGGTAAAAGTAAAATAATCTGGGTCACAAACATGGTCTAGTATTCCATCATCGAAGCAGCAAACCACCCCTACAACCAAACAAAGACAAGGGGTGGCACACTAGTCCGTGACAAAATAGTGTTCCATGTCTTGATCAGGTATAGAGTCACCTAACCATTCTATGTGCAAATACATTTTAGAACAACACTCAACGTAAGGGCAGACGGACTGACCATGTAACGCCCTAGTCCCAAAATATATAAGACTAGGAATAGATACATGCCAGTTGTATGTATTCGTAGGCTACTCCAATATACAGAACCTACGGAAACACACATAAGCTTTATTATATGAACTCCAGCTCATATTAATATTCCATGTTCACACACAACATCAGTATCTCATCCACAACGACAAATAAAAAGCATAACTAATCAAATATCTTAACTAAAAAATAAAATAAAATATCTTCCCGATGGAGACAAATCCACTACCGAGCGACTAAATAAAATCAACTGAAAGAACGAGATAAAGAAACTACAAAAGTCCATCAACTAAAACATCAAATAGACTCCGAGGGTGAGACCTCCTCGGCTGCAAAGGAAGAGTTTAGTCCAGAACTGTACTTATAGAGATATTGCCCGTCGTCTATACATGGAGAGATCATCTGGTCCTCAGAGGGACGTAACAAGATACATAATATTATGCTATACGAATTGTAATGGTAGATAAATAAAGGTGCAAAAGACTATCCTAGACAACAAATATGCAAATGGTATCCTAACCGTCTAATGTGCAATTAGAACGCATAGGTGGGTTAGGCTATTTGTGTACATATACTATCATCTAGCCATCTGTATCCGGCTGTAATATTCCAAAACTTCAGAGGGTATCTGCAATTTATATCATGCCATAGTTCCATCCAGAGACTATGATTTACCTGTTTGGCTTTCCATACACACTAGTGCTTGTCCTCCCCCAAGATTCCTACACTGACCAAGTCATGTCCATAATCTGTCCAGTTTTGTAACTGCTTGAGTCTCTATATCCTTATCATAGCAGTTAAGATTATCTATCCATCACATGACTTTCACGTATCGATGGCCAGTCAAACACGCAAGTCGTGCCCCTAGTCAGATATCTCAAATCGTGTAATGTGAGTTTCATGGCCAAATAAGATATGAGAATATCCCATAATAAGAAGGTATTCTGCTAAACTAAGTCAACATGCATACAATAAAAGAAAGCAGCAAAAAATGACTAATACAGTCGCTTGCACCCAAGTATGACTTGGATGCGCAGGTTATAGTATATGAAGCAAAACAAATATGAAACAAAATAGATAAATGCTGGAAATAAATATAATGAGTAGTAAATATAGCAAGGTATCTTGGCTGGTAGTTATTGGATATTTTGACGACGTCCAATAGCTGAAATCAACAAGTCAAGAGAAGCTACAAGGGTAGAATTTCCGCAAACATCCCCAGATACAGAAACAAACATCACCAATATTTTGAGAATAAAATAAATGACTAAATTTGACTACCTATAAGTCCAATTTTGGATACAAGGGGAAAATAGTAATTTTAGTTCAAAACAATGTCCGACGTTGGATCCGCTTTGCACCGAAAAGCATGCCAAAATCTGTGATCTCTAAAAACATCAAACTATATGTCTATGGGTCCGATTTTTTTATAAGAACCCAAAGACATGTCCAATTTTGGATTTCGAAGAGCCGTGAACAAAATTTCCTAATAAAACAGATTATGGGCTCACAAAACGGTGATCCGATCAACTGTCTTATAATCGGACCAAACTTGGCTCATACGACCAAAATAATAATACGAGTCTATTGGTGCAAGTTTCATCTCGATATGACAAAGGAGCAAGAAGTAATTGGGATTTTTGGAAAGTGGTCGATACAGCATTCTTCGACGGATACGGGTCGAATTCGTCGTGCACACGCAATCAATTCGAATTCCATCAAAGCCCACATTTCTATAAAGTCTGTACGCACCTTTTGGTGCCCTCGGTTTGTGACCAAGTCGTCGGGTTTACCGGGACGGACCCCATATCAATGTTTTTAGTGTTTTAAAAACTATTTTTTGTCGTTTGGAACAAATTTAAAATAGTAAATAATTAACAAGAATAAAAACTGAAAGTAAGGTTTTACTCTTGTTTAGGTTGTCTAAAATTTTGTTTAAATGGATTTCAAAAATACCTAGTATCCAGACAGAAAACAGCTTTCCAAATGAGGCATTTAGGACGTGATTACTGTTCAATTTCGAATAGTTTTTCTCGTGATTTTGCAAGGAATTTCCTATTGATCTAACCTATTTCAATTTTAACTGATTGAAAGGATTTGAAAAGGGTAGTATTGTATTTAGTTCCCAACCCCGTTCAGTTCAACCGGAGGAATTGAAACACAACAGCGTTTGTACTTAGCCATGTAACGGCTTGCTCGAAGTCCCGCTCGGCCGAAGCAACTCCTTGCTCAGATGGGTAGCTTCGGTGAACTTGCCTCAGCTTGGCCTTCACACTAATAATTAGATGTTTTTAATTGCACTAATAAAAGAAACGAACCCACATAGCTAAAGGGAATAATCCTGCTCTGAGTCAGATTGAGTAGAACATGGAAATGGTTAACTTGTTGCCTAGATATCACTCCACGATGGCTTTCAAAGTTGGCACTTGGACCTTCAACCCCACGACTTGGGTAAAGAAAAGACGACCGGGCAACATAGGTCACATTTATTCTAGCGCATAGACTATCAACTTACGGTCATAGTCTAGATGTTCCAATGGTCGCATTGCTTATCATAGCATGTGTGCCCCACAATTTCAATATGGGCCATACGATTTATGGCACGAGTCAAGGCACCCAAAGATCGCGGATGTTCAAGTTGAGCAGGCACGTTTCCACGATTTCATTGCCACGTTCCCATGGTCTCACAGTTTGTCATATAAAGTATAACACGGTCTATGGCACTCATGGAACACGTTTTGTTCAGATTAGGTTGGAAGGCTATGCAATAGCCATTCTTGGGTTTCAAAGTTAGCATTGAAAGTTTACGCGAGCGTTTGTTGCTGAGGCGGTCCCTCGTTTGGAAATATCCAACGTTGTACAGAATAGACAATAACACTAGAAAATGTAATGACTATGTAAGATGGTAAGTTGCCACGAGTCCTGCATGATCATTGGACAACTTGTGCACAAGAGAGACGGTTCCTCGGACGGTAACATGGGGCTACTGGATCGATCCGGCCTAGAAGAAAATACGATAGTTGTGTTGGATTGTACCATACCGACGATTCGAGGCTTTTGACGAGGCTCACTACCCACGCCAATCGACCTCGTCTACGCCAGGCTATAGTCTACGGATAGCTTATCATGCTAGTGACCTTTCATATAAATTGAGTCAGCGTAATTGCGACAATTCGCGTGCATGTCGTAGGATAAGTGATAAGTTAAGAAGTATATGCACGGTGCCAGTTGAAAAAATGTGTAATCACGACACAAATGAGTCCAGAAATGTGTGCACAATTTTTAACACAAGATTTATAGAGCCTAACATTTGGCTATACATAAAGAGTGGCGTCGGGTCTTTGAGTCGTTGACACAGTATTTCATAATTTTGGGATTGAGTCATTTGAGTTGAATAGAAAAGACCGTAAGAAAAGTATGAATGGTTTACATTGTATTGAGAGGCATGACCTCGATGTTGTCACACAAATGGATCCTATGGCACGGCCATAAAAGTTGCACAAATGGTTTTGTAGCACGGCCAAAAGGATTTGGAGCCCGATCACGTTGATTGTAATACGAATAGGCCAAGAATCTAAGTATTGGAATCGATCCTAAGGCAAGATTAGAAAGACAATCACAAAGAATAGCTGCACTCAATAAATGAACATGTTGGTTTTGTATGGGTGGACGAGGAGCTCACACCACCAGTACGGTTGTGTACTAACCATGCAACAGTTTTTATGCGCAGGTTACAGGTACTTGCTCGTCGAGGCGGAGCTCGCTTGGGCGCACGGAGGCATGGAGTTCCTTGGTGTTTCGAGCTGTGCAGGCGCATTAAAGTCTTAACCTATACGGGACGTAATGTATGGACATCGTCTTCTGAAGCATCCACAAAGTTGTAAGACTTCGGGCATGAGCGATTGTAACTGAGAGAAGAGATAGAGAGAGAGAGAGAGGTGAGTGTTATATCAAGAGAGAAAGTGTGCATGAGTGACTCTTAATCTTGGCTTCGTGTCTTTGTAATCTTATTTTCAATATAAATAAAGAGTATAATTTTGTACATGTATTTGAAATGTTAAACTTTTCTGCTTGGAACTTCTGTGCGATGACCCCGTCGCTTAGCCTGGAATTGCCTGCACGGGCACAACCTAGGCTCGCGCATCATCACACCCTAGCGAGGACGAACGGTTCTTCGGGACCAGGGTGTGACACAATGGTATCAGAGCATGGATTTACATCCTTGGACTTCCGATTGAATTCTTTTGATCTCCGATGTTGTTGCTTCCGAAATCGATTTTGTTGGTGCGCTCTCTCTCAATGTTTCGTGGGATGTTCCATCCAATAGGTATATATATTTTGTAAAATCTTATGAGGAAAAAATTTTGTTGAATAAAAGATGGTTTAACGTATGGCACGGTTGGCTAAGTCGTGCTGGGCATATACACCAAAAAATTGTGTCGACGTTGGCAAGTTGTGTACAGGATTTGGTTGTGTCAGACAAGAATGAGTTAGACTTGATTCATAAAATTGTTAGCGATAGAGGTGCTATCTAACGATAATATTGTCGATGTGATATAGACGGAACGTGCTTGAAATTTGAGGATGGTTTGAACGGAGATTCAAAGTGATCGATCATGATTTGAATAATTATTTCGAGAACTTATCGAGTAACTTGATCCCTAAGTGGTGTATGGAATAGCCTTGTGGATGTTGATCGATTGAGGATCGGGTTACCAATGAGTCTTAGCAAGCATTGCGATAGTATGCAAAGCCTTAGCATGACTTTGATTCGAACGAATGAGAAAACAACACGCATCAGATTGGAATTGCACTGAGATACAAAGCGATTAGGATTGATAGATTCAATCGAAAAAAAAGTTAAGATGTAACAAACAGATAACTCAGTCGTAGAAATCGATATGGAGCATATACAAAAAATGTACAGAATTGAAAATTTATAATTTGACTAAGAAAAGATAGCATAATTGGAGGACAGCTTGCATGAAAACTTAATTGAAGATACGAGAATGACGCTAGGGATCAAAGAAAAAATTTTCTTGATGACTAAGATAGACGATAACAAATGTGATTTTAGGCTTGAAAGAATTGATCATGTAACTAGTTCGAGGGATATCTAAATCAAATTTGATCTTAAATATCGAGGAGATTATTGTTTATCTAGTTCGGATGACAACATTAGTTGCAGGACCCGAAGTTCTTCGCAAAAAAAAGATAGTCAAGTTATGTATATCATCGATGGTATTGAGGCGTATCAAAGATCGATGTGCGATAACTCGGGATACTCTGATTCGAGGAATGAAGATCGTGTAAAATGTTATTGTTTAGATGGATGTTATACTTGAAATTTTGATAGTAATAAATGTTTGGATTACTTGATTAGATGAACTTGAGGTATACGTGAATAAATGATAGCCGGACTATGCGAAACAAAAATGTTAACAGAGTTGATGATCATTGATGTGAGAATTATATGACTCGAAAAATTACGGTAGGCGATCCTACGATTGTGCGATGAGATAGATGCACGACATTAATAATTAGTAGATTTGAAATTTTGAGTGAAGTTACGATGGACGAATTATAATTGACGTTATGCGACTTGAGAATTGAAAATCGATAATGCAACTTGTGATCGGTGGATTATGACTTTGTGATTTTTGTAGTCGAGGAATACGAGTATGGATATATATAGGTCTAACGAACGAATTGAGGATTTATGACTTGGGGAGTTATGTGATTGTATCATAGAACCATAGTGTGATCGGGGATAATCGTGGAATGAGTTAACCTAGGAATAGCTTTGTTGCATGACTCGGACCACTAGACTGATTGTGCAAATACGAATAAAAGAAATCAATGCTCGAAGTTTAGAAATCGGAGTAATACGAGCTTGGGTAGGAAACCTTGCACTATCGACTATGGTTTAACCTTAGAATTGGCGGTGAGTGTTATAATATTGTGTTTGGGAATGATGATCCCAACACTGACTTTGACTTTAACCTAGTGAAGATAGCCTAGCAGTTAGGCAGACGTCTATGTGTGGAGACATAGGAATTGTGCAATCGACCCAAGTAAGTATTGTCTGGATAGATGATAGAGCTGGGTTAGCTAGTTAGAATTGTTCTTAAAAAATCTTGAGGATTGATAGGATCGGATATCGATATTAGTGGAAAGAATGATTCAATTGTGGAGACACCACTCACGAGGCTTGGATGAAATGCATATATTTTGGAGATGCCTTAAATATGTACAGGATCCGAATCTAGTAGTAATGACGGATTCTCTATCACGAGGCTTGGTTAAAATGCATATATTTCAGGGATGCCTTAAATATGTGCACGATCCAACTAAGTGATACGTTGAATTCAAGTAAGACTAAAGAAACGAAATGGTATCGAGGAATCCAAAGAAAATAATGATGGTAGTACGATCGTTGGATTTGAAATAAACTTGAATGTTGATTGATCGAGTTTGAGATAAATAAGTCGATTTTGCTTAGGCTGGATACTCAGGATGATTATGTTGATATCATATGAGAGTGATTGAAAGAATAATTTTTTATTGATTTTAGGGAATCGAAACTAATGAATTCGAAAGATAATAAAATCGGTAGGCGAAATGCTTGAATATAGATACGTACGAATATTGATTGAGGCATTGATGGAAATCAGGTTTCGGAGATTGTTTAAGGAGAGGTAACACTGGGTTTCGACTAGGAGACGACGAACGAACGACTTGATGAAATTTTGATTCAAAACTTTGTTAAGAATGCCACTCGAGTGGTTTGCCCTAGAACTAAGTTGTCCATGTGCACGACGAATATAAGTTAATCTAAGTTTGAGATATAGTTGTTCGATGTAAAAAATTACCAAGGTGCGAGCATGACTCGGATTGAATCAAAGCCTATGAGGAGTGTGTGCGAGAAACAATGAATTTTAATTCAAGTGGTAAGTCGATGAGTGTGTACTCAGTATGTTTCAAGGATAAAACTTTTTCTGAGGAGTGTATTATGTAGTACCCCGTCCCACTCAGTTCAACCGAAGGAATCAAAATGCAACGGCATTTGCACTTAGCCATGTAACGACTTACTCGAAGTCCCGCTCGACCGAGGCAACTTCTTGCTCAGGTGGGTGGCTTTGGTGAACTTGCCTCAGCTTGGCCTTCACACTAATAATTAGATGTTTTCAATTGTACTGAATATGTACGCTAATAAAAGAGACGAACCCACATAGCTAAAGGAAATAATCTCGTTCTGAGTCAAATTGAGTAGAACATGGAAATAGTTAACTTGTTGCCTAGATATCACTCCACGATGGCTTTCAAAGTTGGCATATGGCCCTTCGACCGCATAATTTGGGTAAAGGTGATGACTTGGGCAAAGTACGTCACATTTATACTAGCGCGTAGACTATTGACTTGCAATCATAGTCTACATGTTCCTATGGTCACATTGCTTATCATCACATGCGTGCCCCACGATTTCAATATGGGTCATATGATTTATGGCACGAGTCAAGGAACCCAAAGAACACGGATGTTTAAGATGAGCAGGCACGTTCCCACGGTTTCATTGCCACGTTCCCATATTCTCACAGTTTGTCATATAAAGTAAGACACTATCTATGACACTCATGGAATACGTTTTGTTCTGATTGGGTTAGAAGGCTATGAAGTAGTTGTTCCTTGGTTTCAGAGGTAACATTGAAAGTTTACGAGACCGTTTGTCGTAGAGGCGGTCCCTCATTTGGAAGTCTCTGACATTGTACAAAATAGACGATAACACTCAAAAATGTAATGACTATGTAGGATGGTAAGCTGACTCGAGTTATGCATGGTCATTGGACAATTTGTGCACAAGGGAGACAGTTCCTTGGACGGCAACCTGGGGCCACAGGACCGATCCGGCCCAGGAGGAAATACGATAGCTATGTTGGATTATACCACACCGATGATTCGAGGCTTCCGACGGGACTCTACATGCGCCAATCGATCTTGTCTGTGCCATGCTATAGTCCACAGATAGCTTATTATGCGAGTGACCTTTTGTATAGATTGAGTCAGTGTAATTGTGGCAATCCGCGTGCATGCCGTAGGATAAGTGATAAGTTGAGAATTGTATACACTGTGTCGGTTGAGAAAAATATGTAATCACGGCACGAATAAGTCTAAAAATGTGGGCACAATTTGCAATACAAGATTTATGGAGCCTAACATTTGGCTATACGTAAAGACATGTGCCTTGGCATGAGATGTGGCGTCAGGTCTTTGAGTCGTTGACATAGAATTTCATAAGTTTGGTATTGAGTCGTTTGAGTTGAATAAAAAAAATCGTAAGAAAACTATGAATGGTTTACATTATGATGCGAGGCATGGTCTCAATGTTGTCACATAAATGGATCTTATGGTATGGCCACGAAAGTTGCACAAATGGTTTTGTAGCACGGTCAAAAGGATTTGGAACGATCACGTTGGTTGCAATACGAATAGGCTAAGAGTCTAAGTATTGGAATCGATCCTAAGACAAGATTAGAAATACAATAAAAAGAATAGTTGCACTCAATAAAAAATGTGTTGGTTTTGTATGGATGGGCGATGAGCTCATACTGTAGTGTCCCGCTCCTAGCGGTTCACTATGTAAGGCTTGTGGCTTGGCTAACTCGGTCGGAACCGAGTATTGGGGAAACTTACCGTCAGCATCGAATCGATCACGGACAAGTGCATAAGAACCTCTCCAACTAATGGATTGGTTTCTCTTGAAATTCGTCCAAGAGTTTTCTCTGGATGTTTTTGCTGCTGGTTTTGTTGCTTGGTTTTGATGGATGCTTTTCTGGACGATTTTCGATGATTTGATTCTTGCCCGTTTTCATCGATTTGTATAGCATTCATTCTTGAGAATTCTGAGAGAAGAGAACACAACGAGATGGATTATTAATCAAACTTTTGGTGCCAATACAGACTGACGCGTAACGGAAGGCTAAGCGTGCAAGTGTTCCTCTCTCTCTTGGCGATTCTCTAATTTGGTGAGTGTGGATCTCTGTGGTGGTATTGTCCCTCTCGCTATTCCTTCATGCCAACTAAATAATTGTCTTGCAACATCCGTTGATCGATATCAGTTGCTAATGCAACAAGTCAATACCACTAAGAAGCTAGAGATTGAACATTGAACATAGAAATGAATGCTAGTCCATAGAACATTGAAAGAATTGATTACACTGTTAACAACATTAAGAATTATGCTTGTCCCTTGAACATTAAAATATGGGAAATGAATTGATGCCTGAGATGTTGAATATGAGAATGTTGCGTATCTAATGTTGGCTTATTAATACCATGCAATTGTGTACTGTTGAGTCGGTTATGCATTCGCGTGGTCATGGACGTCTTTGTGCACAAGGTTTGAGTAGTTTCCTCGGGACGGTACTTGGGGCACCGGGGATCGGCTCGACCTAGGGGGAAACAGTTGGTCGTGCTATGGTGGCACGAGGTATTGCGGGACATTCGACTAGGCTTGCAACCTACTCTGGAATGGTACACCGTAATACCCGTTGGAAAGTCCTTTATGGTGCAGTCTCACCAACGACCCAGTCCGAATGCATGCTAACGATTGTCTTATGCAGGGGCGGTAAGTATATTATTATTATCCTGTATCTTGTGCAGGAAAGCTGGATTCGGCCAATGGTAAAGTAAACATGGTTTATTCCATGTTACATTATTGTGATTTACTCTGAATGTTGCATGTCCCTAATAAGTTCATATCTTTAAAATGCTTGTCATTAATAAAATGTTGGTTGAGCTGAGTGGGCCAACGGGGCTCACCAGTGCATTGTTATAATGTGCTGACCCCTCCTCCATAGGTACTAGAGAAGGCTCAGGCGCACGTCCGAATTAAAGCTTTCTGAACTGCTGTTTCCTTTCAAGTTGTTTTCCCTAAAGACGCACAAAGTATTGCGGAGTTTTCAAAAGATAGCTGCTTATATTTCAAAGTACTAAAGGGGCATGATGTATGGAACGAGAAGTTATTTCGTGGCAGCCTATCAGTTGTACTTCTTTTTATGAATCAATGTAGCCGAAATGGCATTTCAAATATTATCGAGAAAAGTTATATTCTGACTACAATTATGAATAAAATGAGTATTTCTTCTTCCTATATTGTGTCCCAATGTTTTTGCAACTGTGGCTTAATTTCAAATGTTTCAAATGATATGAATGTACATGTTCTAGCCTTGTACAAGTGCAACTTCAGACTTGTACGGCATTATGCCTTAACGAGGACGATCGATTCGGCGTGAATCGAAGCAAAGCGAGCGATTCCCCGAATCGGGGCGTGACATATACCACCAGTACGGTTGTGTACTGACCACCTAACAGTTTTTATGCGTAGATTACAGGTACTTGTAGAAACGAAGTCGAAAAGAAGAATACACTGGAGGGGGGTGAACAGAGTAGGCAGCGGAATATTGCTAATTAAAAAATTTGTTAGCAGTTAGATCACAGAAATAATAATAATCATAAAGTAATAACTGTAAAGATAAGAGAGCAGAAGGCAAACGCAAACACAGAGATTTATACTGGTTTTTCTCTTATGAGGACTAGTCCAGTCGGAAGAACTCTAGCTTCTAGTTGAATCCACTATTGGAAAATCCTGCAAGTTTTCATACGAAGTCCTTGCAACTTCTACAGACGCGAGCTTTGATACGAAGAACTCGACCAACTTCAATTTTGAAGAGTCTTTCTTCAATCAAGCCTCTGATTACAATTTCTCTGAAATCTTCTAGACCGTACCGTACTGACAAATTGACTAGAGAATTGTAACTGGCTTGGGATTTGAAAATGAAAGCTTTTATAAAACTCTTTGGAAGAAACGTAAGCTTTAGAAGAGAAGAGGTGAAAGTGAATGAGTGATTTGAAATGATCAGAATTTCTCTCTATTTATAGTTTTTCCAAAGACAGAACTCTGGCAGCATTCGGGCAGAATTCGGACAGAATTCCATGTAACAAACCGCAACTGAAGGGAGACCAAGTTAAAAAACCAACGTTCATATAACGTTCACCTTGGCCGAACTCTGGCCGAGTTCTGTCAGGGTTGGACTGGTTTATTTTAAGAAAAATATTTTTAGGCTTTTTTAAATCCTTCAGAAGCTTTTGTAAATAAGATATGTTTTTCAAAACATAGGTCAATTTTGAAAACAATTTTGGATAGCATATTTGCCAGTACGACTTAGTGTACAATGTATTCCTAGACTCAATAAAAGTAAAAAATTACATTGCATAAAGAAATACAGTCTCGAGTGGCAAACATAGCTTCGGTCTTGAACTGAGTAGATATCCAATCTTGATCAGTATCCAAAAGTCCAAAATGTCTTGATTAAACATCTGAGTTATTTTGTATATCGAGATAAAGTTTGATCAATTATTAAAATCAGGTTTGACCATGACCAATGGGCCAACAATCTCCCCCATTTTGATAATTGACAAACCTTGACCGATATAACATCTTTGGTCTTTATCAAATCAAAATTGTACCGATATAATGTACCCAAAAAAATTGTTCATAACATGTATTCTTGAAGATGTTAAATCTTATTTCTCCCCCATTGTCACTTAGAAAAATAATTGCAAAAGAGAAAGCTCCCCCGTAATATATGCATAAGTAATAATCAGTGAAGAAACACAAAAATATAGATATATAAAAATATTTATCACAGACATGGTAAAAATGTCACAGACAGGAAATAAAATGTGATAAGCAGGAAAAAAAATTCACAGGCAGTGTAAATGGAAGCATAAGAAAAGATAATGTTATGAAAAATGCAAAACTGAAAAAAAATGATGAAGAAAGCATATAACATGTCCATCAGACAAAAAAAAAGACACAAATCATAACCAAATAATAGTACTGATACTAGCTTGGAATGTCGGAGCATTTCCAAGTAAACAAAGACAATAACATCAGTCTCAAAAGTATGACAAATCATATATCATCCTCATCGTCATCATCATCATCATCTGCAATGCCAGCATATCCACCATGTCTGGATGGACCAGCTCCAGATGTACCAGCTCCAGAGGTGTGTGGAGTAGCACCAGAAGTACGATACCAATCGTAAGCATTCCCTGGCTGGAACAGAGAGTGGACCGCCTCATCCTCAATGCGGTAACCAGATATAGAAGAGTCTCTAGGAAGAGAGCTAGCATAATGACCCGTCTGAGCAAATCTGAGATCGGCAAATAAGTTGGCAATAGCCTGAAACCGAGTCACGTCACGGAACTCATGTTCTCTGGAAGTGTCAACAAAGAAAGTTTGCAGATCCGAGAGGTGCTGATGAATACCCTCAAAAGTCATAGGGTAGGTCTGAGGAGGAGCAGGTGCAGGAGGTAGAGGAGCAGTGGCAAAGCTACGATAAAAAAGCTTGAGAAACTTGGGCTCAGGGTCCAGAGCACAAGTAGATAAGTCGATAACCAAATGCTGAAAAATGTGAGGGATAAGCATCGCATAAGAGAGGTTGCGTTCTTTTTCGCGATATCTACCCATCATCTGGATGATAGTTATAGGGGCAGAAAAAGGAACCCCCTTAAGAATGTGATAGAGGGCAGAGAGTTCTGGTGCAGTGACATCATCTTTTGAAGTAGATTTTGGAAGAATAGTGGAATAGATGATGCAAAGTAACTCATAGTTAAACAAGTTCAAGTTATTGGCCTTAAACTTTCCAGGACGAGCACGTGCGGACTCACAAAGCTCATTCTTGAAACTAACAAGAGTCGTGCCCTCGGGAAAATCGAAGTTGATGATGTCATCGAGCGGGACACCTTCGTTTGGAATACCAAGGATTTTTGCTAGCAATACATCATCGAACTCGATATCGATCCCGCCAACACGAGTTCTTGCAGTAAAAGTGTCTAACACAAAGTTACAACATAACAGTCTATGGGTATTAGTAGCTATAGAAAATTATAAGGTAGAAAGATGGTGTAACCCTAATGCCTTAAAGAAAGGACGGTGATCAGGAAATAAAGTCCATTTAATCGGGGCGCCTGTGTATATAGTGTAGGAACAAAATCGTAAAGCACAATACTCTAGAGGGGGGTGAATAGAGTTGGCAGCGGAATAATGCTAATTAAAAAATGTTAGCAGCAGATCACAGAATAATAATCACAACTAAGTAAAGTAAAGGCAGAGATAAGAATGCAAACGCAAAGACAGCGATGTATAGTGGTTTCCCTCTATTGAGGACTAATCCAGTCGGTAGAACTCTTGCTAGCAGTTGAATCCACTATTGGCAAAACTGCAAGTTTTCTTACGAAGTCCTTGCAACTTCTACAACGCGAGCTTTGATACGAAGAACTCGTCCAACTTTAATTGCGAAGAGGTATTCTTCAATCAAGCCTTCTGATTACAATCTCTCAGAAACTTCTAGACCGTACCGTACTGGCAAATCGACTAGAGGATTGTAATTGGCTTGGGATCTGAAATTTAAAGCTCAAGAAAACTCTTTGGAAGACTGAAAGCTTTAGATAGAGAGAAGATTGAAAGTGAATGAGTGAGTTAAAATGATCGAAATCCTTCTCTATTTATAGGAATTCCAAAGACAGAATTCTGGCAGAATTCGGACAGAACTTTATGAGGAAATCTCGGTCAAATCGGCAACTGCAGGAGGACCAATTTCAGAAGAAATCAAAAATCAAACAGCCACCAACCGAACTCTGGCCGAACTGTGGCCGAACTTTAGCCGAACTCTGGCCGAGTTCTGTCAGGGTTAGGTTAGGTTTAAAAAATTAGTTTTTGATGATTTTTGAAAACCTTTTTAAAAACCTTTTTAAAGCTTTTGTTTAAATAAATGTTTTTTAAAACAAAGGATATTTTAAATGTATTTTAAAAACATTTTAGAATAGCCTATTTGCCAGTATGACTCGGTGTACAACGTATTCCTAGACTCAATAAAATAAAAAATACATTGCTCAAAGGAAATACAGACTCGAAAAGGCAAACATAGCTTCGGTCTTGAACTGTGTAGATAGTTGTTCTTGTTTATGTCCAAGAGTCCGATACATCCTGACTAGCTTCACATATCGAGACAGAGTTTGATCAAGTATTAAAATTAGGTTGACCATATGACCAATGGGCCAACAATCTCCCCCATTTTGATAATTGACAAACTATGAATGATATAACATTTAAGCTTGGAATAAAATCAAAAATTGTTCATGTCCTGTATTTTTCTCAAAAGAATGTTAGATCTTTATTTTTCTCCCCCGTTGTCACTTAGCAAAATAATTGCAAAAGAGTAAAAACTCCTCCGCAATCAATGCATAAATAACAAACAGTGAAGAAATACAAGAAAATAATCATGATAAATGATAGAAATAATAAAGCATTTGAATAACATCACAGGCATGTATTTGTACTCAGGTAGTTTATAATAAACAAATAATTATATCACAGTCAGTTTATAGTTAAGAAGCAAATAAAGAAATACTAAGTAAATAAACTGATGTGAATCATAAACTACGAATCTCATAAAGATGAAAATAAAGATGTTCAGATGACATCAAATAAAACAAATCCAGTACAAGTCCTCAAAAAGAAATACTGATAATAAAGTCTAAGATAGAAAAACTTTGAATGTCGGATCATTTCCAAGTGTACAGTAGATAATGTCTAAGTCTCAAAATCAGCTAATACATCATCATCACATCTCCTCATTATCCTTGACTCATTTCAAAAATTTAATTCAAAGATTAGTAATTTCAACCTTCAATTAATATAATTAATATTATTTTATAGATTAAATATCATTATACATCGACTGTTTCAGATTAGCTGTAGGAGTACTATCCCAGCTGGCAGAGTTCACCGGGGAACTCTTAAGTACCGCTTCGCTTCAATCGTAGTTGTGGTGACAGACAGACTCTTTATTGGCTTGTCTCTAACACAGTTTTTGCGTATTGAAATAAAATCATAAAATAAAATCAATTAACATTATTGACATCCAAAATTCCTAATTCTCGACGTAAATAATTGAAACGATCTTCTACTAGAGGTTTTATGAAAATGTCAGCTAATTGATTCTCAGTATCTATATATACAAGGTCAATATCTCCATTTTGATGATGATCTCTAAGAAAATGATGTCTAATCTTGATATATTTAGTACGAGAATGACATACAGGAATCTTAGTCAAATTGATAGTGCTCGTGTTATCACAGAAAATGGGAATATATGTATAAAATAAATCATAGTCTTCCAATGTTTGTTTCATCCATAAAATCTGAGCACAACAACGTCCTGCGGCGATATACTCAGCCTCTGTTGTTGATAAGGCTACAGAATTTTGCTTTTTACTAAACCATGAGACTAAAGCCTTGCCTAAGAAATAACATGTGCCACTGGTACTTTTCTATCAACTTTGCATCCGGCAAAATCTGCATCCGAATAACCAGTAAGGTCAAAGGACTTAGTTTTGGGATACCACAAGCCAACAGAAGAAGTGCCCTAAAGGTATCGAAAGATACGCTTAACTGCGCACAGATGTGATTCCTTTGGATTAGCTTGAAAACGTGCACATAGGCAAACACTAAACATAATATCTGGACGACTAGCAGTTAAATAAAGTAAACTACCGATGATACTTACGTGTGTCGACCGGCTTGCCTTATTCATCAATATCAAGCTTTGTTGAAGTTGCCATCGGAGTATCAATAGGTTTGACATTGTCCAGATCAAACTTCTTTAACAAATCTTTTGTGTACTTGGCTTGATTTATGAACGTCCCATTGTCAGTTTGTTTGATTTGCAGTCCGAAAAAGAATTTTAGCTCTCCCATCATGCTCATCTCAAACTCATTCTGTATACACTTAGAAAATTCTTGACACAGAGATTCATCAGTAGATCTAAATATGATATCATCTATATAGACTTGTATTAAAAGAAGCTTACCATTAAAGGACTTAATAAAAAGTGTAGTATCAACCTTGCCTTTTGAAAAACTGTTGTCAAGTAGAAAAGAGCTTAGACGATCATACCAAGCACGAGGGGCTTGTTTCAAACCGTATAAAGCTTTCTTCAACTTGAAAACATGATTAGGGTTTTTAAAATCTGTGAAACCTGGAGGTTGTGCTACAAAAACTTTTTCTTTTATAAAATCGTTTAAAAAAGCACTTTTGACATCTATTTGAAATAATTTAAAATTATGAAAACATGCAAATGCACATAACATACGAATAGATTCTAATCTCGCAACTGGGGCATAAGTCTCATCGTAGTCGATATCTTCTTCTTGATTGTATCCTTGAGCTACGAGTTGAGCCTTATTACGAGTCACTAAACCATTCTCATTAAGTTTATTTCGGAATACCCAACGGGTGCCAATGACCGGATGATCAATAGGCTTGGGGACAAGTTCCCAAACTTGATTCCGTTCAAATTGGTTTAATTCCTCTTGCATAGCATCTATCCAAAACTTATCACTACATGCTTCATCAATAGTTTTGGGTTCTAGCTGTGAAATAAATGCAACGTTAGAAACAATATCTCTACTGGATGTACGAGTACTTACACCTTTGGTAATGTCACCAATTACCAAATCCTTTGGATGATCAGCCGTAAATTTTAATCTTTTCGGCAGACTCTGAAGGTAGCTGGTTCCTGGATCTTCTCTAGGAGGATCAGCTAGTGTCGAGCTTGGTTGAGAATCAGCTGTTGTTGAGCTTGGTATAGTTGGATCTTCGTCATTGTCATCGATAGTCATTTGATTCAGTTCATCAAAAGTGACGTTGATTGACTCTTCGATGATCATGGTTCGTTTGTTGAAGACTCTGTATCCTTTGCTCTTGGCCGCATAACCTAAAAATATACCTTCATCGGCCTTTTCGTCAAACTTTTCCAAATTGTCTTTTGTATTAAGAATAAAGCATTTACAACCAAATATTCTAAAATATGAAACTGATAGAATTCTATCAAACCATAAATCAAATGGAGTCTTCTTCGATTTGGGTCGAATTAGAACTCTATTAAGAACAAAACAAGCTGTATTGACAGCTTCAGCCCAGAAATATTTGGGTAGACTAAACTGGTTTAACATTACTCTGGCCATTTCGGATAGAGTTCTGTTCTTACGTTCCATAACTCCATTTTGTTGTGGAGTCCTAGGGCAGGAGAACTCGTATACAAAATCGTGTGTGTCACAAAAATGCTCAAACTTTGCATTCTCGAATTCGCCTCCATGATCGCTTCTTATACGAATGATCATGTAACCTTTTTCATTCTGAAATTTCTTGCAAAAGGCGACAAATTCGGATAATTATTCTTGCGTGTCAAGAAGTATACCCACGTGTATCTAGAGAAATCATCTACAATTACAAAAGCATAAAGTTACCATTGAGCCTAGCAACTCTGCAAGGATCAAATAAGTCTATATGAAGCAATTGTAGAGGTCTAGTAGTACATACTGCATTTACTGATTTGAATGTGGATCTGGTAGCTTTGTTCTTCTCACATTGACTGCATACCGAATCCTTCTTGAATGTAATGTCCGAAAAACTGCGTACTAGCTTCTTTGTGGATAATCTTGATATTGTGTCCATATTTGTATGACCGAGTCTCATATGCCACAGATGACTCTCATCACTTTTAGCCATTAAGCATCTACCTGAAATGTTAGTTTCTTCCAACAAATAGAAAAAATATATGTTGTCTTTCCTGATACCTTCAAAGATAGTACTACCAGTTGAGCTATCAACTATATTACATTTGCCTTTGCCAAAGTTGATGCCATAACCATGATCAGCCAAATGACTTATGCTGAGTAGATTATGTTTCAACTCGGTAACCAGACAGATATCTTTAATAACAGGATAGGCAGACTTACCAACATCACCGATACCAATAATATACCCTTTCAAGTTATTACCGAAGGAAACATAACCTTCCTTCTTCTTCTTCGACAATGTTGCAAATAATATAGCGTCACCGGTCATATGCCGTGAACAACCGCTGTCGAGGATCCATTTGCTTTTAGCATGTGAAGGGTGTTCCACCTACAAAACAGTTTGCAGATGAAACTTTTGGTACCCATTTCTTGTAGGGTCCTGAAATGTTAGCCAAGCATAAACATTTAAATCAACAAGCTTTCTGATTCGATATGCAGATGAAATATGACCAATGAGGCCACAATAATAACATTGTGTATGTCGAGTGTTGAAAGCTGAGTGGTGTGCATGGTTAGTAGGTTTGGGTTTTCTAGTATAGAAGAAAGCATACCTATAATCCTGTTTGGGCTTAACCTTTTGGGGTAAAAGTTTGATAGGGTTAGGTCTGACAGTGTTTGGCTTGGGAATGTTCCGATTTTTCGGTAAGTGACACGTGTTAGGGAAGGAAGCAGCAGTCTCAAGCTGTTTTCCTAACCTAATTTTCAATCTTTTGGAAGTGTCATACAACTTAGTATAATCAGAAGTGAGTGTTTCCATTCTAATTTGTGCACATCGAAGACTTTTCTTCTCTATAGAAAGTTCTTTCTTGAGTTGGTCAATAACTTTGTCTTTCTCTTCAGATGACTTGGTAGTCTCGTGTAATAAGAGCTTGATAGAGGAAAGCTCACCAGACTCACTAACATTATTTCTAACCTCAGCTAGTTGGTCGGTAAGTCTACCTATTTCACTTTTTTACTCTTTGAGTACCTTCTTAGAGGTCTAATATTTGCTACGCAGTTTTCTGTAATCAGTCATCAGTTCACTGAAGGCATCTCATAATTGCTCAAAGGTGAAGCCATCATATGTATCAACTACAGGTTCAGTAGGTACCTGATCGGATGCCATAAAGCATATGTTTGTAGCGTCTCCTGATTGTTCGTCTTCTGAGTCGCTGGCTTCACTTTCATGCCATATGCTGGTATTGGCATACTTCCGTGATGTCGATCTCTTCAGGTTCCCTTTTTCATACCTGTTGCTCTTCTTGCTTGATGATGAGTTTGTAGGACAATCTTTCTTCATGTGTCCATTCTTCTTGCAGCCATAGCAGACAGCATCATCTTGATACCAGTTGTTGCTGTTGTTTTCTTTGGCTCTCTTCTCATGTCTCATGAATCTCTTGAATTTCCTTGCTATGAGTGCTTGATCTTCAGCATCAGATTCACTGCTGTCTGAGTCACCTTCAGCAGCTTTTCTGTGCTGAGCCTTGAAAGTGATCGTCTTCTCCTTTGGTGCAGGCTCTTCAAAATCTTGTAGCTCCAGTTCATGAGTGAGTAGCTTACCCATGAGTACTTTGAGGGACATAGTTGTGAGGTCGTTCCCTTCAATGATTGCAGTAGCCTTTGGAATCCAGTTCTTGGTAAGTGCTCGCAGGAGTTTGCGAATCTTTTCCTGGTTACTGTACTCTTTGCCTAGGGAGGACAAAGGATTTACAATATCCAAGAATCTTTCGAACATCTGAGTAACTTGGGCTTCATCTTGAACACCTCATACTCTTTAGTAAGTCTGCTGACTTTTGATTCTTTGACTTGAGTCGTGCTTTCATGTGTGACTTCAAGTAGCTTCCACACTTCATTAGCCGTTGTGCAGATAGACACCCTGTTAAATTAGTTCTGTCTAAAGCATAAAATAGAGCGTTAATAGCACGTGCGTCAAGACTGGCATTTTTTCTTTTCCTCCTCTGTATATCTGCTATGGGGTTTTTCAACTAAAACTCCATCAACATTTATACGAGGTGGCTTTTGATAGCCATAAATAAGAATAGACCATAAATCAAAGTCAAGAGATTTCAAGAAGAAACTCATCCGTATTTTCCAATAGGTATATTTCGTACCATCAAACAGTGGAGGTCTGTTTGTGGACTGGCCTTCACTTGTGAATTTTACAGTTGTCATGTGTTGTGTTGTGATCTATATAACAATTAATTAAATAAATAAATAATTGCAATGTTATCTTGCTTTACCTGTAACACCTGCTCTGATACCAATTGCAGGAACGAAATCGTAAAGCACAATACTCTAGAGGGGGTAAATAGAGTTGGCAGCGGAATAATGCTAATTAAAAAATATTAGCAGCAAGATCACAGAATAATAATCACAACTAAGTAGGCAGAGATAAGAATGCAAACGCAAAGACAGCGATGTATACTGGTTTCCCTCTGTTGAGGACTAATCCAGTCGGCAGAACTCTTGCTACCAGTTGAATCCACTATTGGCAAAACCGCAAGTTTTCTTACGAAGTCCTTGCAACTTCTACAACGCGAACTTTGATACGAAGAACTCGTCCAACTTCAATTGTACAGAGGTATTCTTCAATCAAGCCTTCTGATTACAATTTCTCAGAAACTTCTAGACCGTCGCACTGGCAAATCGACTAGAGGATTGTAATTGGCTTGGGATCTGAAATTTAAAGCTCAAGAAAACTCTTTGGAAGACTGAAAGCTTTAGATAGAAAGAAGATTGAAAGTGAATGAGTGAGTTAAAATGATCGAAATCCTTCTCTATTTATAGGAATTCCAAAGACAGAATTCTGACAGAATTCGGACAGAATTCGGACAGAACTCTATGAGAAAATCTCGGTCAAATCCGCAACTACATGAGCACCAAGTTCAGAAGAATTCAAAAATCAAACGTCCACCAACCGAACTCTGGCCGAACTCTGGCCGAGTTCTGTCAGGGTTAGGTTAGGTTTTAAAAATTAGTTTTTGATGATTTTTGAAAACCTTTTTGAAAACCTTTTTAAAGCTTTTGTTTAAATGAATGTTTTTCAAAACAAAGGATATTTTAAAAGTATTTTGAAAATATTTTGGAATAGCCTATTTGCCAGTACGACTCAGTGTACAACGTATTCCTAGACTCAATAAAATAAAAAATACATTGCTCAAAGGAAATACAGACTCGAACAGGCACATATAGCTTCGGTCTTGAACTGTATAGATAGCTATTCTTGTTCATGTCTAAGAGTCCGAAACATCCTGACTAGCTTCACATATCGATAAAGAGTTTGATCAAGTATTAAAATTAGGTTGACCATATGACCAATGGGCCAACATATAGTATGCATAGCAAAGTCGACATACCAAAGCAATGCTTGGTCACGAGTTTTGAAGTAAAACTCATCCGACACGCCGTCACCCGATTAGACCGGGGAAAAGAGGGAATCCATATTTGGATCAGAAGACGATGCCTCTTCACTGGCATTGGTCTTCTTCCTCTTGAAAAGATTGAATCCCTTAGGCATTCTTTTCCAAAACTAAGTAACCCTAAAAATTTAAAAGTGGAGGAGAGAAGGAGTTATACCTTCCGAAAATCAAGTATATTGTAGAGGACACGATTCTCCGCACGAATCTAAATTTTGGATGGAAATCTCCACGTAGATTGGAAGAAAGGGAGTGGAGAATAGCTAGGGTTTTGGGGGTTCTTCGGCTGCTGCTACTGTTGTGATAAATTAGTTTGGAAGAGATGGATAGAAAAAGGCCTCGGGTTCTAACTTAAAAACATACAGCTCCAACAGAACTCTGGCCTCGGTCCGAATTCGCCTAGGGTTCTCCTGATTTTTTAAAAAAAATTATGGGCCATATCCTTTTCATCAACTCATTTCAAATATTTAATTCAAAGTTTAATAATTTTAAATTTCAAATAATATAATTAATAATATTTTATAAATTAATTTTCTTTACTCAGTATCTGTTTCAGATTAACTGTAGGAGTACTGTCCCAGCTAACGGGACTTCACCGGGGAATAATTAAGTACCACTTCGCTTCTACCATAGTCGTGGTGACAGACAGACTCTTTGTAGGCTTGTCTCGAAAACAGTTATTGAGTATTGAATAAATTAATTAATAAAATAAAATTAATTAATATTATTGACATCTAAAATTCCTAATTCTCGACGTAAATAATTGAAATGATCTTCCGCTAGAGGTTTTGTGAATATGTCAGCCAATTGATTCTGTGTGTCTATGTATACAAGGTCTATATCTCCATTTTGTGGATAATCTCTAAGAAAATGATGTCGAATCTCGATATGCTTAGTATGAGAGTGACATACTGGATTCTTAGTCAAATTAATAGAACTAGTGTTATCACAGAAAATGGATATGTGTGTGTAATACAATCCAAAGTCTTCTAAAGTTTGCTTCATCCACAAAATTTGTGCACAACAACGTCCTGCGGCGATATACTCAGCCTCAGTTGTTGATAATGTGACAAAATTTTGCTTTTTGCTAAACCAAGAGACTAGGACTTTTCCTAGGAAATAACATATGCTGCTGGTAATTTTTCTATCTACTTTGCATCCGACAAAATCAGCATCAGAATAACGGTTAGGTCAAATGACGTAGTTTTACGATACCATAAGCCAACAGAAGAAGTGCCTTTAAGGTATTGAAAGATACGCTTAACTGCGCACAGATATGATTTCTTAGGATTGGCTTAAAAATGTGCACACAAGCAAACACTAAACATAATATCTTGTCGACTAGCAGTTAAGTACAGTAAGCTAACGATCATACCTCGATACTTACGTATGTCGACGGGTTTGCCTTGTTCATCAATATCAAGCTTGGTTGTAGTCGCCATTGGAGTGCTAAGTGATTTGACTGCTTCCAGGTCGAACTTCTTTAATAGATCTTTTGTGTACTTTGCTTGATTTATGATCGTCCCATTATTGGTTTGTTTGATTTGTAGTCCGAGAAAGAATATCATCTCTCCCATCATGCTCATCTCAAACTCATTCTGCGTACACTTTGAAAATTTTTGACAAAGAGATTCATCAGTGGATCCAAAAATAACATCATCTAGATAGATTTGAATCAAAAGAAGATTGTTATTCAAAGAGTTTATAAACAGTGTAGTGTCAACCTTTCCCTTTGAAAAAGCGTTGTCAAGTAGAAAAGAGCTTAGACGATCGTACCAAGCATGATGGGCTTGTTTCAAACCATATAAGGCTTTCTTCAACTTGAAAACATAATCAGGATTTTTAAAATCAGTAAAACCTGGAGGTTGAGCTACATAAACTTTTTTTTAATAAAATTATTCAAAAATGCGCTTTTAACATCCATTTGAAATAACTTGAAATTATGAAAATATGCAAATGCACATAACATGCGAATGGATTCTAATCTCACAACTGGGGCATAAGTCTCATCGTAGTCGATACCTTCTTCTTGACTGTATCCTTGAGCTACGATTCGAGCCTTATTACGAGTCACTAAACCATTCTCATTCAGTTTATTTCGGAATACCCAACGGGTGCCAAGGACCGGATGATCAATGGGCTTGGCAACAAGTTCCTAAACTTGGTTTCGTTCGAATTGGTTTAATTCCTCTTGTATAGCATCTAATCAAAAATTATCACTACATGCTTCTTCAATGTTTTTAGGTTCAAGCTGTGAAACAAAAGCAACACAAGAAGCTATATCTTTATTAGAGCAATGAGTACTTACACCCTTGGTAATCTCACTAATTACCAAGTCCTTTGGATGATCTGCCAAGAATCTCATCTCTTTTGGCATATCCTCAGGATTGCTGGTTCCGGCTTTTTTGCTTGAAGACTCAGCTGGTGCTTGGTGTGAAGGTTCTACATCTTTGTATGAAGGTTTTGCAATAGCTGTACTTGGTGTAATCATGTCTTGATTATCGTCATCGTCTAAATGTTGATTTAGTTCATCAAACTTGACATTAATTGATTCTTCGATGATCTTGGTTCTCTTGTTGAAGAATTTGTACCCTTTGTTCTTGGTCGCATAACCTAAAAAGATACCTTCATCGGCCTTTTCATCAAATTTACTCAGGTTGTCTTTAGTATTAAGAATAAAGCACTTACAACCAAATATCTTGAAATAAGAAACAGTGGGTGTTCTATCAAACCATAACTCACAGGGAGTCTTCTTCGATATAGGTCGAATTAAAACCCTATTGAGAATATAGCACGCTGCATTGACAGCTTCAGCCCAAAAGTATCTAGGTAGACTAAACTGGTTCAATATTACTCCAGCCATTTCAGATAGAGTCATGTTCTTACGTTCCACAACTCCATTTTGTTGAGGAGTCCTAGGACAGAAAAACTCATGCAAATAACCGTGTGTGTCACAGAATTGCTTGAACTCTGATTCTCAAATTCGTCGCCATGATCACTATAAATGCGAGTAATCATAAAACCTTTTTCATTCTGTACTTTCTTGTAAAAGGTGATGAATTCTGACAAAGCATCGTTCTTGTGTGCAAGAAAATATACCCATGTGTATCTAGAGAAATTATCTACAATGACAAATGCATATAACTTACCACCTAGACTAGCAATTCTACTTGGTCCAAATAAGTCCATATGCAACAATTGTAGAGGTCTAGTGGTACTTACAGCGTTCTTGGATTTAAAGACAGATCGGGTAGCTTTGTTCTTTTCACATTCGCTATATACCGTATCCTTCTTGAAAGATGTCTGGTAAGCCGCGTACCAACTTCTTTGTGGATAGTTTTGAAATTGTGTCCATATTTGCATGATCGAGTCTCATATGCCATAGTTGTCTCTCAATGCTCTTGGCCATCAAGTATCTACCTGCTTTGTTAGCATCTTCTAACAGATAGAAAACATATATGTTGTCTTCCCTGATACCTTCAAAGATAGTACTACCAGTTGAGCTATCGACTATAGTACATTTGTCTTTGACGAAGTTAATGCCATAACCATGATCAGCTAAATGGCTTATGATGAGCAGATTATGTTTTAACTCGGTAACTAGACAGACATCTTTAATCACAGGATAGGGAGCTTTACTAATGTCATCGATACCGATTATATACCTTCTTAAATTATTACTGAAGGAGACGTATCCTTCTTTATTCTTCTTCGACAGTGTTGCAAATAATGATGCATCACCGGTCATGTGCCGTGAGCAACCGCTGTCGAAGATCCGTTTGCTTCTAGCATATGAAGGGTGTTCCACCTACAAAACAGTTTGCAGATGAAACTCTTGGTAGCCATTTCTTGTTGGGTCCTGACATATTAGTTTTTGGTATCCATGCATAAACATTTAGATCTACTAACTTTCTGATTCTAAATGCAGAGGATATATGACCAATGAGGCCACAATAATGACATTTTGTATGTTGAGTGTTGAAAGTTTTGTGGGGGTGCATGATTGGTAGGTTTTGGTTTTCTAGTATAGAAAAATGCATGCCTATTAGTCTTCTTGGGCATTGGTTTGGTATGGTTTGGTCTGACAGTATTTGGTTTAGGTGTGTTCCGATGATTCGGTAATTGACACATGTTAGAATAGGAAGCAGCAACTTCAGGCCATTTTCCTAAACTAATTTTTAACTTTTTGGAGGTATCATATAATCTAGTATAGTCAGATGTAAGTGTTTCCATTCTGACTTGTGCACACTGGAGATTCTTTCTCTCCTTAGATAGGTCTTCCTTTCGCTGGATGATAGTTTGGTCTTTTTCTTCGGATAACTTGGTAGTCTCGTGTAACAACAGCTTAATAGAAGAAAGCTCACCAGACTCAATAGAAGAATTATTATTTCTAACATCAGCTAGTTGGTCGGTAAGTCTTCCTATCTCACCTTTGCACTCTTTGAGTACCTTCTTAAGGTTTCATATTTACTACGCAGTTTTCTGTAGTCATTTAATAGGTCACTGAAAGCCTCTTCTAATTGCTCAAAGGAGAAATCCTCATAAGGATCAAACAGAGGATTAGTGATTAACTGATCGCAAGCCATCAAGCATACATTTACAATGTCATCCGATTGTTCGTCTTCTGAATTGCTGGCTTCGCTTTCATGCCATATGCTTATATTGGCGAACTTCCTTGATGTAGATCTCTTCAGGTAGCCTTTGTCATATTTGCTGCTTTTTTTCTTGTTGATGCTGTTGGACAATCTTTCTTCATATGTCCTTTCTTCTTACATCCGTAGCAAATAGGATCTTCCTCGTTGTTGTTGCTATTGTTGTCTTTTGTTCTTCTGTTGAATCTCATGAACTTCTTGAATTTTTTTACCAGAAGAGCTTGATCTTCAGAATTGTAACCCCTCTTCCCAAAATTTTATAATATATTTTTATTTATTTATTTGAATTAATAGTGATTTTTAGATTTTATAAATAATTATTTAGTTAATTTTTACGGTAGATGATTTTAGCCATAGTGGAGTTTTGGAGTACAAGACGACTAGGAATCGTGGCACGGGTAGTGCAATGGTGTGCTTTGACTAATGTGTTAGCCTTGATAGGGAAGGCCGAGCCATAGCGATGTCCTAACTAGGAAAACCAAGCCAAGTTGTGACTTAATCCTTATCGAAGGTTTATTTATTTATTATTTATATTATTGAATTTTAGGGAAATCGGTTATACCATTTTAGCCCGGACTGGACCCGAATTGAGCCCAAGCCAAGTAGTTATGCGGCGCGTCCAATGACATTCGTGTGGATGGAAATTGGAATGAGGGTGTTGAATTCCGTTTTAAATGATTTAGTGACTATTTCTAAATATTCATAATTTAAATATTATAAATATCATTATTAAATAATATTCAATAAATAGGTTCTTGTACATTCCGAGGATTATTAGATTGTACGCCATGGTATATACACCCTTATTGATTTATAGAATTTTGTTATTGTTATTATTATTATTATTATTATTATTATTATTATTATTATTATTATTATTTTATTATTAATATTAATATTATTGAGGAGGTTATTATATAATAATATTTTATTATTATTGGTATATTATTATTGTCAAATAGATGTTATAATATATATATACATATATATATATATATATATATATATATATATATATATATATATATATATATATATATATATATATATATATACATATATATATATTATATATTTTATATATATATATATAGTTCATCAAACTTATATATTTATATCTATATAAAAATATAATGATATATATATATATATATATATATATATATATATATATATATATATATATATATATATATCTGTTCCCTTACGGGAACAGTGGATAGAAGCCCACATAGCTAGCAAGCTACTAGCCCTTGTGAACCGAGAGGCTACTATAGCATAGCTACAGTAGAACAGCTAAACCCATGTGCACCAAAGCCCAGCCTAGCTTGGCCTAACCCACCCGAGCTCCTTCCTATCCCCACGTGAAGAACCTCACCCAACTGCTTATAACAGCACCTATATACGGATAGAAATCGAGAGAAGAAGGAAGAAGCAGCAGCAATAAACCCTAGCCACGCCAACCATCAACTCATCGCCACGCCAACTCCTCCCCTGGGCGACCTACCTGCGCCACTCGCTGCCGGTGTCGCCACCACACTGACCGAGTACAGCCGCCCGAACCCAGGCGCGCGCGTGGAGACGATAGCATCATGTGCGCGCAAGGTATGACTTGGTCGTATTATTTCTTCGCGCATACTCGATGATTTTCAAATCCATAAAATCGGTTGGACAGCCCATATAACCCTCTAGGAACCCATATAGCTGGTTTGTATCGAGTCGATCCAGATTCGAAGAGAGATAGACTCGAAAACTACGAAAACTCTGTTCGAAAATAGATTTTATAACGCACACCACACCCAATTTCGAAGCCGAATTTCTATCTGTGCTTTAATAGTTGTCAGAAACTAATTGAACACAAATAAAGTAAACATAACCAAGATCAAAATGCTACTTTCAGTTCTATTTTTCGATGTACGTGCATGAATTAAAGCGTTGACGAAGTTTACCGAAAAACTGTTTTCAAAACTAGGAAAACTTATCCACACGACGTGCGTTCCGCCATTTCGGGCGACGTGGTCGTGAACCGAAAGCATCGAAAGCTGCGTATCGGCTTCGTGGTCGTGTGGGCTTTGACGGAATTCAAATTTGTCGCGTGTGCGCGACGAATTTGATGCGTATCCATCAAAATTCACCGTATCGGCCTCTGTGCAAAGTTCTCAATTACTTTGTGCACGTTCGTCAGATCGAGACGAAACTTATGCCAGCAGATCCGTATCATTTTTCTGGTCCTGTATGCCAAGTTTGGTCCGATTCTGAGACAGTTGATCGGATCGCCGTTTTGCGGGCCCCACGGTCCGATTCAACGGACGATTTTGTGTACGGCCTGCCGGAATCCAACTCTGGACATACGGTTGGGTTCATATCAAAAAACTGGATCCGTAGACATGTATTTTAATAAATTTAGAGACCGTTAACTCTGGCATGCTTTTCGGTGCAAAGCAGGTCCAACGGCGGACACCGTTTTGGCCCAAAATTACCGTTTTGCCCCTGTGTCCAGAATTGGACTTAAGGATAGGCAATCCTAGCTAATTTGACAATTCTAAGAACATTGGTAAAGTTTATTTCAGCTTTCGGGGACTATTGTACGAGTTTTGACTATTGTGGCACATTGATTGGTTTGGATTGTCGGTTTCACCAGCAAAGGACCACAGGCGAGTACAGTTTATTGTCTGCATTTTGATATTGATTTTCTCTATATTTCATTGATTGGCCATTGGTTATATAATTATTTTCTATTATAAATTATTGAGTCGGGAATGAAAAGTACCAAGGATGTGTGATCTGACCTTAGACAGTGTAGACAGTGATTAATTATTGTAAAGTAGACAGTGTAGACAGTGTAAACAGTGATTTATTATTATAAAGTAGAGAGTGTAGACAGTGATTTATTATTACAAAGTAGACAGTGTAGCCAGTGATTTATTATTTCAAAGTATACCATGTTTTTTTATTATATTATTTGCTGTAGAAAGTGTAACTTTATACAATGTAGACAGTGTAACTTTAGACAGTGTAAATAGTATAGCTTTAGACAGTATAGACAGTGTAACTTTAGAAAGTGTAGACAGTGTCGTGTAATTGTTCCGAGATCGATCACATATCAAAGGTACTTCTAACAGTTGGAGAAAGTATTTTGTGTCTATTTATTTGCTATTGGTTTTCCGTATTTCCTGTTTATTTTCAAAAACATGTAATTGATGTCTAACCTCTGCTGTATAGTCATTTTCTTTATTTGAAATTGCATTCAGTGAATTGTGCTCGTTCCATTCCTGACTGGAAACCAACATTTTTTAGGTTAGCCGTGGATTCATTTAGCATGGAAAATACGGGTGTATTTGCAGCCGAAGCCTAGAGACTAGCTAGATAGTTGAGTTGTAGTCATTCATTTATTTGTACAAGTTTATATTTTTTTATAAATATAAAACTTGTGATCATTGTAAGTTAAATTAATTATGTGGATAAGCATTATTTATGATTTTGATATTCATGGCCGTGACAGCGTTCTACCGCCGACACTGCGGCGTAGGCTGGCTTGGACACGTCTCGTATCCGTTTTAAAAAAAAATGGATGCGGGTCGTGACAAGAGTCAGAGTCGTTGTCGTCATAATCATCTTCGACAGTTCTTCTATGTTGAGCCTTCAAAGCGATCGACTTCTCTGACTTCTCCTTTGGTATAGCATCTTCAAAGTCTTGAAGTTCCAACTCGTTAGTGAGTAGCTTACCCATGAGTGTTTCCAGAGAAATTTTTGAGAGGTTGTTTCCTTCAATGATTGTTATAGCCTTTGGAATCATGTTCTTTGTGAGAGCTCGTAGAAGTTTGCGAATCTTTTCATGGTTACTGTATTCCTTGCCTAATGAAGAAAAAGGATTTAAAATATCCAGAAATCTCGTAAACATCTGAGTGACGGATTCATTTGGCTTCATCTTGAACGCCTCGTACTCTTGAGTAAGTCTGCTGATCTTTGACTCCTTGACTTGTGTTGTTCCTTCGTGGGTTACTTCGAGAAGTTTTCATACTTCATTTGATGTTGTGCAAGTCGACACCCTGCTAAATTTAGTTATGTCTAAAGCACAAAATAAAGCGTTAATAGCACATGCTTCAAGACTGGCCTTTTTTATCCTTAGTATATTTATCATAGGATTTTTCAACTAAAACTCCCTCAACAGTAATACGATGAGACTTTTTGTAGCCATCAATAACTATAAACCATAAGTCAAAATCAAGAGATTTTAAGAAGAAACTCATCCGTGCTTTCTAATAAGTGTAGTTTGTGTCGTCAAACAATGGAGGTCTGTTTGTGGCTTAGCCTTCACTTGTGAATTTCACAGTTGCCATGTGTAATGTTGTGATCTATATAAAAATTAAAAATAACTACAGTTTTACCTTGCTTTACCTGTATAACCCGCTCTGATACCAATTGTAGGAACGAAGTCGTAAAGCAGAATACTCTAGAGGAGGATGAATAGAGTAGGCAGCAGAATATTGCTAATTAAAAAATTTGTTAGTAGTTAGATCACAGAAATAATAATCATCATAAAGTAATAACTGTAAAGATAAGAGATCAGAAGGCAAACGCAAACACATGAGGACTAGTCCAGTCGGAAGAACTCTAGCTTCCAGGAATCCACTATTAGAAAATCCTGCAAGTTTTCATACGAAGTCCTTGCAACTTCTACAGACGCGAGCTTTGATACGAAGAACTCGACCAACTTCAATTTTGAAGAGTCTTTCTTCAATCAAGCCTCTGATTACAATTTCTCTGAAATCTTCTAGACCGCACCGTACCGACAAATTGACTAGAGAATTGTAACTGGCTTGGGATTTAAAAATAAAAGTTTTTAGAAAACTCTTTGGAAGAAACGTAAGCTTTAGAAGAGAAGAGATGAAAGTGAATAAGTGATTTAAAATAATCAGAATTCCTATCTATTTATAGTTTTTCCAAAGACAGAATTCTGGCAGAATTCGGACAGAATTCTATGTAACAAACTGCAATTTAAGAGAGACCAAGTTCAAAAACCAACGTTCATTTAACATTCACCTTGGCCTAACTCTGGCCGAGTTCTGTCAGGGTTGGTCAGGTATATTTTAAGAAAAATATTTTTGGGCTTTTTGAAATCCTTCAGAAGCTTTTGTAAATAAGAGATGTTTTTCAAAACATAGGTCAATTTTGAAAACGATTTTGGATAGCCTATTTGCCAGTACGACTCGGTGTACAATGTATTCATAGACTCAATAAAAGTGAAAAATTATATTGCATAAAGAAATACAGTCTCGAGGGGCAAACATAGCTTCGGTCTTGAACTAAGTAGATATCCAATCTTGATTAGTATCCAAAAGTCCAAAACGTCTTAAGTAAACATCTGAGTTGTTCCGTATATCGAGACAGAGTTTGATCAATTATTAAAATCAGGTTTGACCATGACCAATGGGCCAACAGTACTTGCTTGTCGAGACAAAGCTCGTTTGGACGCGCTGAGGCATAGAGTTCCTTGGTGTTTCGAGACGTACGGCCGCATTTAAGTCTTCACCCATATGGGATATAACGTATGGACATCGCCTTCTGAAGCATCCACAAAGTTGTACGCCTTCGGGCATGAACAATTATAATTGAAAGAAGAGAGAGAGAGGTGAGTGTTTGTATCAAGAGAGAAAGTGAGCTTGAGTGACTTGCAATCTTGGCTTTGCGTCCTTGTAATCTAATCTTCAATATCAATAAAGAGTATCATTTTGTACATGTATTTGAAATGTTCAACTTTTCTGCTTGGGACTTCTGTGCGACAACCCCATCGCTTAGCCTGAAATCGGTCGTTATAGAATTGTCTTGCGCGGGAGCAACCTAGGCTCGCTCGGCATTATGCCCTAGCGAGGACGAACGGTTCTTCGGGACCGAGGCATGACATTGTGTACATACCAGACCAAGCGGATCGGGAAAGGGTCAATTGAGCGACGAAAAAACTTCCTACGAAGGCGGGGTCGGGGCTGCGGTTGTGTGATGTCTGCACAGCGCTGTTGTCGGTCGGCCGTTCAAGCATGGGCGGTAGCCCGCACGTCGCCCACGGTCGGCTGGTCGGCGGCATACAGTTGCGGGGGACGTTGAGGATGAGCGCGAGAGGCCTGGGTTTTCCAGAAAATTTTAGAAGGAAAAAAATTCAATATATATACATAGGTTTAATTTCGATCCCTAACATGATTTGGATAGGTTTTATATTAAATCTTTGATTTAATCGGGGGAGAATCCAAAGGGGATTTGAATGAAATGAGGTTTGGTTTAGAATTGAACGAGATTTGAAAGTTTAAAAAACCGTTTTTTCCTTTCTTCCCAATGCTCGCGCGGCTCGGGCTCTCCACGAAGATGAACAGTGTAAACATTATATATATATATATATATATATATATATATATATATATATATAATATATATATATATATATATATTTTAAAAAGAAGCAATTTTATTGAAATGGAAGATGGGCTCTAAGAGAGCATTACAGCAGGTACCGAAGGCAAAAACACAAAAGGCCTTGGTAAACTAAGTAGGAAAAACAGTAAACTAGGTATAAAAAACAAAATATTAACAGTGGCGGCGAGATCCCGAGGGACTCGCTCCCGAGCCCAATTCAGCAGTCCAGAGCAGCCCTAAACTGGTTCGAGGTGTGGGTGCAACACCTCATTCTTTTGTGGATTTGCCGAATCACCTCTCTGTACAATTTCGGAGGCTGGAATTGACGGTCCTCGAATCTGTATTTGTTTCTGTTTTTCCATAAAACCCAAAATGCGGCGACAGCGATAATCTGATACCCGTGAGGCGTGTTCCAGCTGGCCAACAGATCGTTGATGCCCCCGGTTGTGGGGACCATATTGCACTTGCAGTGAAGGAGAGTCCAAATGTGAGAAGCAGACTCCCCTGAAAGCAGAACGTGCTCGACGGATTCCGGATGGGGATTAACACAGCAGTGGCATTTGGACGCCAGACTATAACCGAAGGATTTAACAGCATCATCCGTTGGGAGTTTCTGACGCGCGGTACGCCAGATGAGAATGGACCATTTCGCCAGAATACACGTGTGCCAAAACTTGGCGGAAGGAGAGGTTGTGACTTGAATCTCTCTGAGGATGGCTCTGGCCGAAGCTAGGGTGAAGACGCCACTCTGGTTGGGGGACCATCTGAGCACGTCCAGAGTGTTATTGAACGACAGATTAGAAGCACCCAAGCTCGCCTCGGCTGCCGGGCCAAGCCAATCACGCACCCTACCCCAATTCTACCCAGCCGCGCCATCATCCCATAAATCTCGGATCTCGCACAGCGGCAGAGTAATTACGTTGGGCCTGAGGATGTCAGCCCCCAACCAGCGTTCCTTGCAAGCCTGCGAATGACCATTGCCCAGGGTCAGACGCAAGTGAGGTTCCGCGAGGATACGGCCACGGATGATGCGCCGCCACGACGCGGAAGATCTGTTATTAGCAGACGCCTCGGTTAAGTGACTGAATCTAGAGTATCTCGCACGCATGAACCTGGTCCAGATCGAGTTTTCAGAGCAGATTTTCTACCACAATTTGGCTGAGAGGGCGTCGACCATGTGGACAAGCCTGCAGAAACCCAGACCACCCTCTTCTGTAGATTTGGCCATGGTAGCCCAACTAGTCCAGTGATGCTTGTTCTTTCCCTCGAGATGACCCCAAAAAAAATTGGCAAGGATGGATTCAATGGAATGAAGCACTTTGGTTGGGGGAGAGCACACCGCTAATGTGTATATGGGGATGGAGGATAGAACATGCTTAATGAGGATTAACTTCCCCCCGGGGGAAAAGGGTGGCGTTGTGCCAGCCTGCAATTTTTTGGCGAATCTTGCTGATCATGTGTTCAAAAATACCAGAGTTCGCTCTCCCGTATACCAGCGGGCAGCCTAAGTACAGGAAATGGGGGTAAGCTATGGAGAAGGAAGTCATAGAAGACAGCACAGCCGAGTGAGTTCTGTCGGGTTTGTGATGGGTGTATATCACACTCTTGCTGTTGTTGATTTTCTGACCAGAGCAGCGAGTGTATTTAGCAAGAGTTCTGGTAACCACCTCGATGGCTCCAATAGTGCCAGCGAAGAAAATGAGGATGTCGTCCGCATACGCCAGATGAGTAATGAGAGGGCAACCGGTCGTAGTGTGAAAGTGTTGGAACCCGGGAGATTGGGGCATGATTTTGAGATTTCTGCTCAGGGCTTCGGCTGTGATGATGAAAATGGTGGAGGAGAGGGGGGCGCCCTGTCTAACACCGCGGGTAGCTTTGAAGAAACCCTGAGAATGGCCGTTTATGACAGTGGAAAACCAGGAGTTGTTGATGGATCTGAAGATGATGTCGATGACAGGTTCCGAAAAACCAAAGGCTCTGAGCACCCAGATCATGAACTGCCAATCAAGGCGGTCATAAGCTTTTTCCATGTCCAGTTTGATGGCAACGTTCCCCCCGCTGGACGGGAATTTCATACACGTGATCATCTCTTGTGCCAGAAGGATATTATCGGAGATATTACGACCTTTGACGAAGCCGCTTTGCTCTTCGGATATGATTCTGGGAAGAATGTCCGACATTCTGGAGGCTATAATTTTAGAGATAATTTTGTTGGTGAAAGTACAGAGGCTGATCGGTCTGAAGTCCTTGAAGGAGTCCGGATTGTCTTTCTTGGGAATGAGGATGATGTGAACAGAGGATATAGATTTCGGATAAGTGGCGCCTTGAAAGAAAGCGCTTGCGGCATCCCCGAGGTCGGACCGAATGATGTCCCAGCAAGAGCGGAAGAATACCCTGTTGAATCCGTCCGGACCCGGGGCCCTGTTGGCGTTAATGGACCACACTGCCGTCTTAATCTCTTCGACGGAAGGGAGAGCGCGGAGGCTTTCGTTATCCCTTTCACTAATCAGGGAGGGGATCTCGGACAGGAATCCATCATCTTTAATCATGGCCTCTTTGGCGAACATGTTGGAGAAGTAGTTCGTAGCTGCCATCTGAATATTCTCCTGATCGTCAAGAATTTGACCATTAACATCGCGGATGCGGTGAATCTTGAGAGAGCTTCTGCGTCCTTTGACGCATTTGTGAAAGAAGCCAGAGTTCTTGTCTCCCTCCAAGTCCCAGGATAATCTGGCCTTTTGTCTCCAAAATTCAGATTCAACCCTGATTCTGGATTTGAGGATGGCCTTAGCCAGGTTGAGAGAGGCACGATTCTCCTGGGAATTGAATAGGGCGAAATCGATCTCCGCACGGGTGACATCGTCTTTCGCATCCTTAATAGCCTAAAAAATGTCCCCGAACGCAATTTTGCTCCAGGTCGTAAGGGCTTTTCTAGTAGCTTTAAGTTTGGAAGAAAATCTGACCATAGGGTCGTGATGAGTGACAGAAGCCCATGCCTCTTCCACGATGCGCATGAACTGGGGGTGGTGGCGCCAGTAGTCGAGGAAGCGGAAGGATTTTTTGATGCGGTTATGAATGATGTTGATCTCAAGAAGGAGTGGGGAATGGTCAGATTCTGTGGAGTTCAGGTGCGACAGATTGCTGATCAGTCCCAAATCCGTCCAACAGTCATTGACCATGGCACGATCTAGGCGGGAGTACTGCCTACGCGAACCGTCTTGCATGTTGCACCAAGTGAACTGGTTACCGTGGAAGGGGATGTCGGACAGATGTGCGGATAGCGCGAAGTTGTTGAAGTCCTCCATGGCCGAGTGAGGGGGGTCCCGACCACCAGATTTCTCTTCTCTGCAAGAGACCGTGTTGAAATCTCCGATGCAAAGCCATGGCAAGTCATCGTGCAGGATGGAGGGGGCCCGACAGAAGCCCCCAAAGTACTTTACGCTCCGGGATGCTGCAGCTCCCATGGATGGCCGACGGGATGAAGCGTGTCTTGAAGGCGGGATGTTCAACCCAACAGGAGAGGGCTTGTGGGGAGTCGTTGATAATGCCAAAGCGGAAGTCGGCTGCGAAGAAAATCCAAATGTCGTGACAACCGTTAATAGCGTAAAAAAAAAGAAATATATATATATATATATATATATATATATATATATATATATATATATATATATATATATATATATATATATATATATATATATATATATAATTATATATATAAAATTATATATAAAAATATGTCTTCTAGTATATATATATAATATATATATATATATATATATATATATATACACGTATTTAAATATTTCTTAATTAGTTTAGGAAGACTCTTTAGGAAGACCAAAGGATAGTTTTTACTAATTACTAAGTTGTCCTTATTAAAATTAATAAATTATTTTTAATTAGTATAAATAGATAAGGGTATTTTTGGAATTTAAAAGTTTCACTATCTAAGTTTTCCTATTATAGTAGAATATATATATATATATATATATATATATATATATATATATATATATATATATATATATATATATATATATATATATATATATATATATACACCAAAAATACTAAAATAATTTAAATAAAATATTATAATTAGTAACAATATATATTATATAGAAAGAAATATTTTTGAACTATCATATAGTAAAACTCTAAATATTTACCTATTTATCAGTTTATATATATATATATATATATATATATATATATATATATATATATATATATATATACCAAAAATACTAAAATAATTTAAATAAAATATTATAGTTAGTAACAATATATATTATATAGAAAGAAATATTTTTGAACTATCATGTAGTAAAACTCTAAATATTTACCTATTTAACCTTAATAATCCTAGAAATAATCCCTAAACCTATAAAAATATATATATATATATATATATATATATATATATATATATATATATATATATATATATATACAGTGACGGATCCAAAAAATAAACTCAGGGGGGGGCAAAATTATAGCAAAAATGAAAAATGGGCCTGATTTCAGTAAAAGTCTAACACAAATTTCCAAATCCAAGGCTACACATTCAATGTAAAATGGGCCTGATTTCATTATAATTAGCAATCAAAATATTATGATTTGAAAAGATCAAACAGAAACAAAGTTTTCGATATAGAGAAGTCAAAATAATGAAAAAAGAACCAGAATCGAGGATTGATACCTGACCACTGGCGAAGAGGGCGGCTGCTAGAGAAGAGATGAGAGTTAAGAATTAGATGGTGCACGCTGCTAGAAACCTAGAAATTGGGCATACTAGTAATTTTTTTTTTTAAAGAATTCCAGGGGGGGCACGTGCCCCCCCTGGCCCCAAGGTGCATCCGTGCCTGTATATATATATATATATATATATATATATATATATATATATATATATATATATATATATATATATATATATATATATATATATATATAATATTTTGTAAATGATTGTTACAAAGAAATACTACATATTATATTTTATGTAAAAATGTGTTGATTTAGTATAGAAATTTCTACTATTATTATCATAAAAGAAAAATTAAATTTACAAATCTTTCAAAAACAGTCAATAAATAGATATTATAAAATGGAAAAGATAACCAGAATGTAATTTAATAAATTGTAATAACTGAATATTAAAAACAAATAAATTTAGTGTAGTCTATAGCTAATATGCTAGTTGTCACGCCGCAAGTACCGGAATACGGGAACGGACGTAGGCCAGCTACACTGTATAAGGTACAAAAAAGTCATACGGGGATCACGGTTGTCAGTCTTGTTGGATATCCTAGCATGCAATCAATCTATGGCCTAAATCTGATCTCATATCCATAAGCAATATCAATGAAATATCAGTAAGAGTGATAATCATATGAAAAACAGAAAGTATACATATGATAATTTAGAAGTCTACAATATGAAATAATAATGTATACGAGAATACCTAGTTCCTACATGGTCTAGAACCGAAGCACGTCCTCCAAGTCAAGTTTGAAAGATCCATAGGATCGATCACTGGCAATCTGTGAAAAATCCAGGGCTGGTCAGGCCAACAACAACAAGTACCAGAAAGGAAGGCTCAAGGATGGACGAAAAAAACCAGCAGTATAAAAATATATGACAGGAATAACAGGTATGAACAATAGTACTAAGGATAAAGGATCATATGGTACCAACGCACGATTACATAATATAAGGCAGCAATCCAACAACCAACATAGGTAAGGGACCAACAATCATCCTAACATCCACTAATACCTGCATCGCCAACTGGGATCTATAGTATGTCATCGAAATAATAATTCACCCCTATACCAAACAAGAAGAAGGGAATGAATTACTATGTCAGGACTACGTTAAGTACCAGCTAACTTAGCAAGTAACAAGCCATACAATTTAGGTGAATAAGCAGCCACTCAATGTCTACGACTTGCTATGTGGAGGTTGGGTTATCCCAACAATACAAGATATAGGGATCCTCAGATCGTGTCGTATCCAGCTGGGCTAGCTGAACCTATAATATACAATCAGGAGATAATATGTATCGATCTCTTGTAAGACCACCGCGCTAAGTAAAATCAGTAACAGTTCCTGTCACGACCCGTACCCGCTTTTCGGATACGAGATGTGTCCAAGCCAGCCTACGCCGTAGAGTCGATGGTAGAACGCTGTCATGGCCAGGATGCTCAAAATTACAAAAATACATTTATTGCTCATTCACATTATTAAATCAACTTTACAAATTACAAGGTTTCACAACTTCACATTTGCTAGAAAATACAATGTCTCACAAAATATAAAAGACAGCTGTTTCAACTATCTAGGTTGACCTCAGCATACCCATGCCTTCCCAGTGCTAAGAGTGATCGCGGCTAAACCTAAAAAATATTGGTTTTCAGTCAGGAATGGAACGAGCACAATAGATTCAATAAATGACAAAATCCATAAATCTGTAAATAATAATAAAATACACGACGAAAAGACAAGTATAGAATCATGACAGAATAGAGCATGGGGAACAAGGCAAGTGAGTACTAAAAATAGAGAAGACCTGTAGCCAGCAATATATACTGTAGAACCAGACACTGTACCTATCTAGTGAGTTGAAATACTACTTTGACATGTAAACGGCTAAGGCTAAATCCGGCACCCCGCACGTGAAATGTGCGACTACTATTAGGCAAGAATAAGATCCGGCACCCGCACATGAAGTGTGAGGGTGCTATTAAGCAAGTATAATTTTGGGTTTATTTACATGTCTAGAGTATTTCCCCGCCCGACCAGTACTCATGGATCCAAATAGGTCACGAACACGGTAATAGATTGGTCATGAACAACATGCAAGAATCCATAACTACTATCTCGTGTAACATTGTGTCAAGAACCAATGGAATATCAATGTAAAATACTACTACGTACATGATTCATAGAGATAATCAGATATAAAAACTATCAGAGATGTACTCGCCTAAGGTCCTGTGCTGGTGAAACTGATAATACTATACCACTCAATAAGCCATAATCAGTGAACACATGCAGAAGTCTCTGGATGCTAAAATAAACATTACCAACATTTTTAGAATAGTCAAATTAGCTAGAATTACCTATCCTTAAGTCCAATTCTGGACACAGGAACAAAACGGTAATTTTGGGTCAAAACGTGTCCGCCATTGGACCCGCTTTGCACCGAAAAGCATGCCAGAGTCGATGGTCTCTAAAGTCGTCAAACTATATGTCAACAGGTCCAATTTTCCGATACGAACCCAACCGTATGTCCAAAGTTGGATTTCGACGGGCGTGCACAAAATCGTCCGTTAAGTCGGACCATGGGACCTGCAAAACAATGATCCGATCAACTGTCTCAGAATCGGACCAAACCTGGTATACAGGACCAGAAAAATTATACGGTCTTGTTGGCGCAAGTTTTGTCTCGATCTGACGAACGTGCACAAAGAAATTAGAAAATTTGCACAGAGGCCGATACAATAAATTTCGATGGATATGCAGCAAATTCGTCGCGCACACACAACCAATTTAAATTCCGTCAAAGCCCACACATCAGCGAAATTATTACGCACCTTTCGATGCTTTCGATTCATGACCATGTCGTCCAGATTGGCGGGACGCACGTCGTATCGAAGGGTTTTCCACGTTTTGAAATCAGTTTTTCGGGGTGTTTGGAACTGGTTTTATTTACAAACTAATTAACAGAAAATTACAAATAAATATTCGATGTAAAGCCGTTCATATTGACTACAACTCCGTTCTTTTAGATTTCTAAAGTTCTCGATATCCTGTCAGAAAGTCGACTTCCAAATAGCGTTCCGGGACAGTTTTCGGTGCCCAGAAATTATGTTTTTTTCCTCGATTTGGAACTCAATTTTCATCGTAAATATTGTGAATTAAGACAATCTACTTAAAGAGAGTTGAAGGGGGTTAGTTTGGGTATATACGTAAGAAATTCGTTCGTGAAATGAACGAACGAGGTGGGAGAACCATCGGCACGAAGTTGGGCTTCCTGCAGTACCCTGCTGCTATCGCCCTGCTGCTCGTGCGCGTTCCCGGCGGTCCGTCGGTGGTCGACGATGCGACCAGGCTATTCGCCTGAGATGGGAGTGGCCGCTGCGGAGTCTAGGGTCGAGTTAGGGTTTGGGTTTGTGTGCTCTGTCTCTCTCGACTATATAAAGAAACGAACGGGGGGGTTCCGCTCGGCTTGGCCTGGGTTTGGGATTGCTATTACTGGGCTGGGCTGACCTGGCTTGGGCCTGGGCTAGGCTGTTGCTATTTATTTTCCTTTTGCTTTAATGCTTTACATATATATATATATATATATATATATATATTTTATATATATATATATATATATATATATATATATATATATATATATATATATATATATTATATATATATACATATATTTGCATAATACATATATTTGCATATACAAAATAAAAGTATTTATAATTTATTTCTTTTGTTTTATATAGATATATTATATATATATATATAACTATTTACATTTATTTACATGTACATTTATATATATATATGATAAATACCTATATACCATATAATATACATATATTATATTTATATAAAACAAGTCTATCAAAAAAGCTACCAATACATATATATATATATATATATATATATATATATATATATATATATATATATATATATATATATATATATATACACACACTTTAATTAAATATAAGAAATATTTATGAAGTTTATATAAATAAGATATCTTAATATACACGTAATGCCTAGTATTTGGATACCCTAAATATATGTACCTATATATATTCACCAGTATACATATAGTCTAGCAATTCTCACAGTCCCAAAAGACATTTTTTAAGACATGCCATCATACACTCAGAAACCAAATATCAATACACACATCTCATATACTGTAGCTCCCCATCCTAAATTTTTCCAAAATTTATTTTATTTTTATTTTTATTGTTATTTTATTTATTACGCTTAAAGATAATTTTCGTCGAGATTTTGTGAGTGATTTTCTGATTGATTCTTTTATCGAAAACTAGTTCTAAATTAAATATTTTAAGAGTGCTAATTGGTGTTAATAAAAATATTTTATTAAATGACATTGTTGGAATTGTAGAAGATGTACTACTTTGGATTTTATTAAATATTAATTCGGAAAATTGATTTAAATTGTTGTAAGTATTTTATAAAAATTTTGGATGAATAAAAAACATGTTTTAAAAATATTCAATGACGTCAAATATTATTTATATAGCAAAAATTCAATTATCATTTTGATTTAAAAATATGTCATTTCAATGTTATTATGCTAATCATTTAAATGATATGGACCTATATTCTTATAATTTGAGTATGGTTTGGATTGCTTAATATTATCAAATATTATTTAAAATAATTAAATTATACATTTTGAGATGTGCTAATATTGTTTTAATTAAAAATATCTTTTGTATTTATCAAGATAATATCAAAATATTAGTAAAATGATCAAATATTTGATTCTTGTAGTGTTAAAAATTAGCTATTTAGTAAACTAAATATTTTTAAATAAATATCCTGATATTTAATCTAATCTCGATTTGATTTCCGATAGGATTCTTCCTAAGGAGGCGACCTTATCTTTCTATATGATATATGTATATGAGAAAACCATTCCCCACAGAAATTCTTCTCTTCATTCCACGTTCACATCTCCGACTCCCTCTCTTCCGTTCACCTCTCTACAGCAACCCAGCCTGAGCTATCCATCCCCCCCACATCCTGATATCATAAACCACCACCAATATCCCAACGTCGTCCATCATCACCATCCTCGTGTCATATATCTGAGCGTTCGACATATAGCCGCATATTCTACCATCGTTACCAAAAGCCAACCAGAGACGTGTCTTGACCCGTGTGTCCATGTCTTCTCCATCTTATTCCACAAGATTACAAACTACAACCAAATACCATGTCCGTGTCGACAGGCCGACACAGACGTTACATCACTTTGTCCCCAGAGCCCCGTACCACCTCAAACATCATCACCTTCATCCCCACCGCTCGACTACGCAGCCGACAACCACCCTCACTGACCACACCCATGTCCAGCCAACATAACCAGGACACAACCACCATCGTTCGCCATCACCCCGCCCCTGTCACCATCACCATCGCCACCATAAACTATTGACCACCACCACCACGTACCTGGTCAAGGGAGCTGACTACGGCCGCGTCCCTCTGCGATCGCCCGTAGCTGAGACCGAGCCACCGGCGCTCGACTCCAGAGACGAGGCCGTGCTCGCTCCAGCAGAGCTCTGTCCCGGTCGTCCGCAGCTCCGTGCGCCGTCAGACCACCATCCCCATTTGCCGTGAACCTTATGCCGCACCGTTCTCGAGCCGTGTCGTCCGTTGTCGTGTCCACGACCGCGGGGTCTCCTCCCCGCAGCTGCAGATCCGGGCCAGCCAGTCTCCGCACCCTTGCTGGCCGAGTACAAGACTGCCACCACCGTCTCCTTCGCGGGTGCTTGCGTCACCGCCGCCGCTGAGGACACTTATGGCCGGGCCACGCCGCGCTTTCTCTAGCACCCGCCTCGCCGCCTCCGCCCAAGTCAGGTGAGCTTCCCTCTCCGCTCGCTCTTCCCCTATTTTTCTTCCTCTCTCCCCCTCTCCATCTCGATCATTCTCTCCGCCTTTCTCTTTCCTCTATTCTCTCTCTATAGCAGCAGCTGAACTCAGAGGTCCAACTCTCACTCTTCTCCATAAAAATAAAAAGGTGTAGTATATTTAATTGGTAGGGGAACGGGAAACGAGGTGAAGGGATACTGACTTTTAATGTAATGGTATATTAATTGGTATGTATGCATATTAAATATTATACTACTATACTAATTATAGTATTGGATATGTATACATACGATTAGCAAAACAATTATTATTATATATATATTGTTGTTATTAAATCATCTTTCTATTGATTATTGTTAAAATTATATTTGTAATGATAGTATATATTTTTGACTTGCCCTATATGTTCAAATTGGGATTTGAAACCCTAACATTATTATTATACCTTGTTTACCTAATTAAAACTAAGGTATTTGGGCCATTGGGTTAGGGCCTTGAACTCATTAGGCTTTTTAGACTTTTATACTAATTATAATAATATTTTCTATCAAAATAAACTATTTTCGTATCAGACAAAAAGTTAGTTTAATTATTTAGCTATTATGTTTTAGTGGTCATTAGAGATTTTATTACGGGCTCATTGGACTTTCATCTTAAATGGTTACTAAATATTATTGTTGTATTTTACAAAGTACTTTTTTTTGACTAAAAGTGAATTCTCTTTGATTCTCAAATAATTTAAATAAATACTATGGTGTTATCTTATGGTATTTTATATGGGTTATCATATAAATAATTTTTGTGACTTTCAAGTATTTACCTAAAAAGCTATTAATCTCTAATAAAAGTATAATTTTCAAATAATAGATTTTTGAAATATGGTTATATATATATATATATATATATATATATATATATATATATATATATATATATATATATGTATATGTATATGTAAATATATTTTCTTGATTAGCAAATCTTGACCGTGACTAGTTTTAGGCTCCTAAAATAATTATATTGTTCTAATAAAAACTTCTAAAAGTATATGAATATATTTTTATATATGGGTTAATATTAGGTTACCCTTTCTCTAAAACAACTCTTTCTTAATCTAGAATGTTATGACCATGGCTAAACTAATTGTATCCTTATTTTTGCCAAAACGGACCACTCCTTATTGATAGTAGCTAATTGGACTCAAACAGGCAATTTTGTGCACGGTCCGCCGGAACCCAACTTTGGATATACGGTTGGGTTCATATCAGAAAACCGGACCTGTAGACATATAGTTTGACAAATTTAGAAAGAATAGACTCTGGCACGTTTTTCGGTACAAAGCGGGTCCAACGGCGGATACCGTTTTGACTCGAAATTACCGTTTTATCCCTATGTCCAAAATTGGACTTAAGGACAGACAATCCTAGCTAATTTGACTATTCTGAAAAAGTTGGTAATGTTTATTTCAGCATCCGAAGACTTCTGCAAGTGTTGACTGATTGTGGCTCATTGAGTGGTATGGTATTATCGGTTTCACCAGCACAGGACTCAGGCGAGTACATCTCTGATAGTTTTTATATTTGATTATCTATATAAATCTTGTATGTAGTAGTGTTTTACATTGATATCCTATTGATTCTTGACATGATGTTACACGAAATAGTAGCTATAGATTCTTTACATGTTGTTTGTGACCAATCTATTACCATGTTCGTGACCTGTTTGGATCCATGAGTACTGGTCAGGCGGAAAAATACTCTAGTCATGTAAACAAACCAAAATTATACTTGACTAATAGCAACCTCACACTTCACGTGTGGGTGCCGGATCTTTTTCTTGCCTAATAGCAGTCGTACATTTTATGTGCAGGGTGCCGGATTTAGCCTTAGCCGTTTACATGTCGAAGTAGTATTTCAACTCACTAAATAGGTACAGTATCTGGTTCTATAATATACATTGTTAGTTATAGGTCTATTCTGTTTTAGTACTCATTTGCTTTGTTCACCATGCTCAGTTTCTGTCATGATTCTATACTTGTCTTTTCGTCGTGTATTTTATTATTATTTACAGATTTATGGATTTTTTTTTTCATTTATTGAATCTATTGTGAGATTGTACTCGTTCCATTCCTGACTAGAAACCAAAAAATTTCAGGTTTAGCCGCGATCACTCTTAGCACTGGAAAGGTATGGGTATGCTGAGGTCAACCTAGATAGTGGAACTAGCTGTCTTTACTATTTTGTGAGGCATTATATTTTCTTTCAAATATAAATGTTGTAATAAATTTAGAAATAAGAATGAGCAAAAAAGTTTTTTTTGAGCATTTATTTCTTACGGGCTTGACAGCGTTCTACTGCCGACTCTGCGGCGTAGACTGGCTTAGACACGTCTCGTATCCGAAAAAGCGGGTACGGGTCATAACATATACAAAGCCCATTTATATAAAATCAATTATTTATCTACTAAAATAAATACACTAATTATATCACCCCCATAATTATCTACATGGGCCTCTTTAGACGTACTATATGTCTACATGGGCTTGTGCTTGGTTTGGGTTCAGTCTGGGCCAACTTGGTACAATCGGGTCTCCTAAAATCTTTTTTTTAATAAATAAATAATTATTTATAGAGGTTAACTCATAACTTGGCCTAGTTTTCTTAGTTAGAACACACCTATGGCTCGGCACTCCCCTACTAAGGCTAAACACTAGTCAAAGCACGCCACTGCACTATCCGTGCCATGGTTCCTGGTCGTCTTGTACTTCAAAACTCAACCATGGCTAAAGTCATCCACTGTAAGAATTAACTAAATGATTAATTCTAAAATTCTAAAAATCACCATTTAAATCAAATAAAAAATATAAAAATATTTTAAAAAATTTCGGAAAGGGGAGCTACAAATCTACCCACCTTAAAAATAAATTCGTCCTCGAATTTAAGGACTACTAGTATAGACAGACTTGGTAGATTGGCAAAAGGTAGTAGAAATTTATGATAAAAAAATTGATTGAATAAAATAAATAAAATAGGAAGAAAGTGTTTAAAACTCTAAAAGTCCGAAATTGCTCTTGACTTCAGTTTTGAAATAAGTTTGCTAAGGAAAATAATCATAAACAAGGTATCGACGAAATCTGCCTTCAACCCGATAAATAAAACATGTGAATAAATAAATGAATAAAAAAAATTGAAACTCCGGAAAAAGAAACTCTAGGAATTTGACCCAATCATGCCCAAATCATTCATAAAATATTGTCTAAAATAATACCTATTACTTTAAATAATCCTTGTAATAAAATCAATTGTCAAAATATTGTTAAGAATAATTCAGATATTTGTAGCTGTATATTTTCCACAAATACAATATTTTCTAAAATAATATAGTAATAATTTGAATTTAATATAACCCTGGATAAAATAATAATTTAAATAATATTGGAATAAAATCCCTTCTAAAGTTTTGTAAATCTTTCCTCTCCTTTTTTTGTTCTAAAATATCTAAAATAAAAATAGAATTAAAATTATTTCCCGATTTAGAAAAATAATTAAACTAGAATAAACTAAATGGAGAATGTAAGAAAACGGAAAGCGGCTTACGACCTACCCACCTTAGAATGATTTATCCTAGAAATTTAAGGACTAAGATGATCAAATCTTTCTAAGATTTAAATAAATATTGGATCTAACAAATCAAAATCAATCCATAATGATTTTAGAAATAATTCAAGATTTTATTAAAATATTAAAAATGCATTTGATAGAATCTAAATATAATACAATAATAATTTAAATGGATAATATGTTTATCAAATGACTTGAAAAATATGGTTTATATTATTTAAATAATACATATCTTTGTTAGTCCAAGACTGAATCAAACTAACTATAATATAACAAAATAAATTTAATTGATAATTAATATTAGCAAATAATTTAAACGTTATTTTATAAATTCTAAATCAAAAATGGTTCGACAAAATTTTGTTGTCATCCAAATATATTCTATAGTGGTTACAAATAAAATCTATTTTCTAACTAAAATTTATTAAAACAAAATAAAATTTTTGAAAGTAGGGATGTGGATTTACAATCCTACCCACCTTAGAATATTTTGTCTTCACAATTTCAAAGAGCACGATTAGGCACAACTATGAAGAATAATCAGAAACCAAATTTTTAATTGATATGAATAAAACGACGAATGGTATAATCAAGGGAGTGATATAATTCATGATCTAATTAGTCACACGTAAAAATGATAAAAATAGTAGACAAAAGGAGAGTGTGATTTGGTACGACCAGTATTCGGTCAATTGGTCTAGTTGACAAGCAATTGTTTTTAAGAACGATCAAGAGTGAAATGGTTGGACACGACCAATCTACGGTCAGCATGGTTGAGTCATTACCAGCTTTTTAAGGAATGACCAAGGTTTTCGATGAAATCTAAACATGATTTTAGTCGCATCTAAGTGGCAATCACGATCAAGGCTAATTGTGCAAGTCATCCAAGCAGGATGAAAATAGGAGGTTGGCACGAGCATGATCATGATCAAAATAGTCATGACCGTAGCTAGAACGAAGGTATAACCTTAGCCATGATTTGGTTGAAATCATATACACGGTTATGATTTAGTCTTGATAAAAATGGTGTAAGATCGATCAAAATTGAAATCATCTGGGTACGAACAACTAGTTGAACAAAATTATTTAGGTACGATCATGGAATTGAATTCTAGGGTGACAGGCGAATTGGCACGATCGAAATAGAATCGAATAGTTTGGTCGTGATCAAAAATATTTAATGATGATCCAATCGAAATCGTTCTACCGTGAACGATTGTGTAGGCATGATCATAGAATCAAACCTAGTAAAGGATACGAATTGACTCGATCGAAATATAATAAAGAAGTCTAATCATGATCGAAATTGTTCAAGGATGATCAAATCCAAAAATGCTTAAAATATTTATCCACAATTATTTAGGCACGAGTTTAGAATCAAAATCTAGATAGGTTTAAGAATCTAGTCGAAATTATATTAAAAGATGACCATCTGAAAAATGGAAGGATAAGAAAGGAAGGAAGAATTACCAATTTATTTAGAAGATTGTGACTAGGAATAAGCACAAATCAATTTAAAAACTTAATAGTTATATGCCAATAAGACGTAGTCTCTATGGTATTCGAAACTCGTAAACATGATCGAAGTCATTTTATCGAGAATTTATGCCTCGCGAGTGTACAGCTAGCTGCAATAAACTCTTGATTCCATTACTCAAACAAGGTTACGGTAATGAATACCCTATCAACTCTATCCAATCTGGACATAACATCTTAAAGACGAAGATAGGACGACCAAGATATAGCTTTGACAACATTCGATAACTTATACTTACTCGAGATTACTTCAACTTAGGGATCATGCCTCGCCAGTGCACTGCTGGCTGCAGTGAACCCACAGTCTCCATAAGTCAAATAAGTGGTGACAATGCGCGGTTGTCTGCCATCATAAGTCACCGATCATCCCTTTAACTACATCCTTAAAATCTTAACGGAGGTTCAAAAATCCTGAAGCAAATTGACCATGATGGAGAAAGCTAAAAATTCGAACAAATTGATCATTATAGGAAAGTGTACATATCCATCCTTGAAAGGGATGTACACTACAAGAAAAAGAACCTTTTACAACGTTGAAAAAGCATTGTAAAAGATCTTTTACAACGTTCAATAGAACGTTGTTATATCCAGGGTTGTAAAAGGTGGAATATCTTCTACAATGTTTGTTTGAACGTTGTAAAAATGTTGTAAAAGTTCGTCCCCATGACAGTTTACAAACATTGTTGAAATTTATAAAATCTGACCAAAACTTTTCTACAACATTTTTTCAAGTATTGTAAAAAAAACTTTTTAGAACATATTACAAGTGTTGTAAATACAATTTCAAGAATGTTCTACAACTGGTAAAAACAATATCGACCATGTTTAGTAAACAATGTACTTAGATTTTATACAACATTGTACAAATATTGTAAAAAGCATTTCTACAACTTTTAAAAAATGTTGTATATTTTATTCAATTATGTTTACCAAACGTTGTAATAAATATTTGTATGTTATAATTATAATATCAACAATAATTTAGAAGTATTGTAAATAAATTTTACAATATTTAAAAAAGTTGTTAAAATGTTATCTTACAACAATTTTGAAACGTTTTTGATTATGTCTCTATTTTAAAAAAAAACAATTTATAAATAAAAATATATTGATTTCAATTATAATACTAATACAAATACAGAATATACATATAAATACATTATTCTAATTTCTACTCCTAAGAAATTTTTAACATAGGAAAATGTACATCTCCTTAATAATTTCATTCTCTTCTCCATCAAATACAGAATATACATACAAATACATTATTCTAATTTCTACTCCTAAGAAATTTTTAACATAGGAAAATGTACATCTCTTTAATAATTTCATTCTCTTCTCCCTCATTTGGCAAAAGATTCTGAATATTGAAGGAGTTCATCAGTTGACAGCATCAACAATCAGTTTGAGCGACTTCAAGACTGACCACTTCATGCTTCGATAATAGGCAACTTGGAGAAGCGTAAGGGACAAAAAAAAGATCCATTTGAACCCCATCTGTACGAGGGAGAGAGGTCATAACTAGACGAGCTTCATTGGGAGGAGCAAACAATAAATGAAAACTTGGAAGCCACTTACCAGTTTCCTTTCTGCGATATCTGGTTCTGCTGCCTATGAAAGAAATGAAACATCCTCCTTTCCTATCTAATGATGTGAATAAAGATGATTAAATGTATATACTCTTTGTACAACTGGGAGAATTACTTGAGATACGCGTATGCTAAAAGGGGTGGAGGGAAGTTGGATGATACCTGTCTTCAGTGGCAGGAGTGCCATCTTCATACTCAATAGCCACCATCAATGAGCATTTCCTGCATTGCAATTGCTCCACCAGGGAAGAAAGGATTGTAGGGCAGGCCCTCTCGAATCTGAATTTTCAATTACACCCTCATCATGATGAAGCAAATGAGAGGCACCCCACAACATTTATGAAACACTAACTTTCCACATGGGCAAACATAATTTAAACTACGCATAAAGGAAGCTAATACACGGTGAGATTAGGTGAGAATAGAGTCAGGTTATGGGGTTTAAAGGTAAGTTGCTGATAAGTTGACATGCAAATCTACAGAGGCATGAAAGTAAATGCCTAGTACTGGTTAGAGTAACAATACTGACAACTATAACAATATTGAATGCATTAAACTAAACATTTGAGTTCCACATAAAAATAATAACTAAACCATATGCACATGATAGAGAAACGAACATTGGATCGCAATTCCTCCATTAGTTGAAATAGTTGGCAACCTCCGGATACTTCAGTTGAAAGTCGAATTAATGTACCAATTTTAGCTACCAAATTAGGGATTTCAGGATTTATTAAGAACTTTTAAAAGTTCAATGGAAACTTTGGTTATCTGGGATATTGGAAAACATATAGTAGAAAAAGATGCACACAAGAAACACAGATCGAGGGTTTCTAGATTATAAAACTTTTAATGTTTAACAAAGAAGAGGGTGAATGGAAGATGAAGGAATAGCAAGAGAAATCATTGTTCACAACTGTAAAAGACAATCATATCCTATAAGTATTAACAAATTTGTCTACCGAGTCGGTACAGACCCAACCCCCGGCTTGAAATCCAAGAGAGTGAAGTCTTCCCTAATGAGAACAATAATGTCAATAAATCAACAACGAGTACTATTTATGTGAACTATAGCCACAAGTTACTGGTCATACATACCTAGCGTGCTACAATAACCTTAGCCCCCCTATTTTCCCTACTTTTAATCAAAGACTTGAAAGATACTAAAGGGATAATGTAAGTGGCAAAGGAATTTGGAATGGATAAGAGATAGAAGAGACCATTGGTTTGAGTGGGAGGCTGTATTGGAAGTTCTTCTGCCACTTATAGGGCAGGGCTTAGAGGACAGGTTGGAGTTTCCACCTAACCCTGAAAAAGAACACACAATATTAATACACTACTTTTTTTTCTGTCTATTAGAAGAACTACATAATTATTTTGAGATAAAACATTGTGGAGGTGGTTATAATACATTTTAGAACTCAGAGAAGGTGTCAATGCACAAGAGGGTCTAAGAACGCATATTCGAATCAGAGACTAGATATTACCGAAATGCCCACAGGAGGATCATAATAGCCGGTGAGAAGAGCGAAAACATAGTTCTGGCCATTGGGTCGTGCCTGGGGATATATATAGAATAAGCTAAGCCCAAAACCAGATACTACTCGAAATATGAACTCATAGATAATAGTATTACCTTGGTGATCAGCCTACGGTCCGGAGGATATGCCCCTCCATTGGCAAACCTGTTAGTCCCTTGACGAACAATCGATGGAAAAACACGAATTCAGAAACAATTGTAAAGACAATGTTTCCGGCAACAACACCCTAAAGAAGGTGATGTTGTATTACGAGAATCTAAAAAGATTATTTCGTAATATTTCTCGAAGGCAACCGAACCGTGTAACTTCTAAAGAGAAGCGACGGTATTCTCGAAGGCAACAAGAGATGATCAACAACAGTTGAGTCTCAGATTCTCGAAGGCAACAGAAAGAGGGAGGAAGAAGAAGAACGGATCTCGCTGGGGTGTAGAACACCGGCGCTCAAAGCTATACCCGCAGTACGGATAAGCTCCCAGGAACCAGCAAGTTCAGGAGAACTTCTGGAACGCTCGTAAGTCAATATTTGAGACTTGAACGGGCTTCCTGGACTTTACAGACTCCCTTTTCTCTCTTCTTGGTGCATCTTTCAAAGGAGGCCAAGGGGCTCTATTTATAGAGTGGAGTTGAGACTTCACCTCTTCTCCTATCCGATGTGGGACTAAAATACCAATACTCAAAAATAGAGTTTGATATTTTAGATCATCCCACAATCAGCATAGAAGTGTGCTAGTCCACGCCTACCCCCCGAACACTCCCGTGCATGCACGAGACATCCTGGAGTCCGTGTCCGAGTCCGAGTCCGCACAACAAAAATTAACTTTCATCCTTGTTAGATTTAATCCTTTTTCCTTCTAGAGAAATACTTCCACATGGCACAAACTTGTGCCCCACTACACCTCATGTGCACACCTCAACACAAGCAATGCATTATATTGAGATACTCACCATTTGGTGTAGCCGATGTGGGACTATCTTTTCTAGTCCAAAGGCAAAAATACCAACAATCCCCCACATATCTCAATATATGGGTTGAGCGTTCCCCACAGTGATTGTCCATCATGCATTAGGAGAGATGTCGCTACGACTTGAATCTTCCCGCATAGGTTAAATAACAGCATGATACAAGAATGGACTAAGCCTTGAATTCTGCACCATAACTGCAATTCTTCCTACTCACATAATGACATCAACTGTGCTTCTGGCTGCACATTGAAGGCCTTGTGCCAGCCTGGTTTCAGTGTATAATTTTGGGCGTCTACAAGCTTACCCTCAAGAGACGGCCTGATATCTCTTTTCATACAGTATAGGTGAGTTCTTTATAAAGAGTCATTGGCATGAAGCATTGTGCTTCTTTGCGGTGCTACGCCGCTATGACATGGCTGACAAAGCCGAGGCTTTACCCCACCTGGGTACCTCATCGTAGTGTCATACTACTGTAGCATGAGGTCACAAGCCCCTTTGTAGTGCCAAACTACCCAGCATGAAGCCTTGCGCTTCCGTGCGGTGTTACGCCGCTATGACATGGCTTGCGAAGCCGAGGCTTTACCCTACCTGGTACCTCTTCGTGGTGTAATGCCACTGTAACATGATGACCTCCTCTTTGTAGTGCTGTCTACCTCTCTTTATTACGATTATCATACAGCATTAGGCTACCTGCCTATTTGCGGTGCTACTCCGCTGTGACTTAGCTTGCAAAGCCGAGGCATTATCCCTACCTGGGAACCTCATGGTGGAGTCACCCCACTGTAGCATGGAGTTTCACTCCTTGTAGTGCTGCTCTACCGTGCTTCCTGTAAAGCACACCAGGCATTCACTCTGCCTGAGAACTCATTAAGGCGTTTAAGCCAACCTTCCCACAGGATCAATTTTCCGCAGAAAATACATAGTAGACAACAGTGGTTATGGGTCCGTAACCCTCCCATGTTCCGCAGAACAAGTACCCACTGTTAACTGATATTATTCTAGTCAATGATCCTCCTTTGAACCAAAAATTAAATGTCTAGTAGATTTCTCTTTGAACCAATAACATAAAATTTTATGGTAGGATTACAATGACACAATATCAGAAAGTCTTCAAGCCCATCTTCCTTGTTGTGTCCTCGACCAGCTGATGCTTGAGACCCTTCGTGAACGGATCCGCCAGGTTTTCCTGACTCCGAACATCGATCACTGCAATGACGCCCCTTTTGATGAGATCGTTCACTGCTCTGTGCTTCAACCGCACAGTCCTCTTCTTCCCGTTGAAGAGTTCATTTGATGCCACCGCTGCTGCCGCCTGGTTGTCACAGTATATCGGAATCGCCGGTATCTGAGCCCCAACCATTGGAAGGTCATACATGAGCTCCCGAAGCCACTCTGCTTCATCTGCAGCAGCGTCTAATGCAAAGAATTCAGATTCCATGGAGGAGCGAGATAACATAGTCTGCTTCTTCGACTTCCACGATATAGCAGCTCCACCCATGGCGAACATATATCCACCTGTGGAATATTCGCTCTCCACCTCTGAACACCAGCTAGCATCACTGAAACCTTCCACTACTGACGGATCTCCGCTGTAGTATAGTGCATATGTCTGAGTTTTCTTGAGATATCTCATAACACGCTTCACAGCTTTCCAATGCTTTACGCCTGGATTGCTCGTAAATCGACTCAGCATTCCCACTGCAAAGGCTATGTCAGGCCTTGTGGCAGTAGTAGCGTACATCAAACTTCCGATGACGCTAGCGTACTCCAACTGCCTGACGCTCTCCTTCGAATTTGGCTCCAGTTTCAGATCACTCCTGTACGGTGTATCAATAATAGGAAGATCTTGATACCCGTAGCGAGTGAGCATCTTCTCAATGTAATGAGACTGTGACAGCGCTATTCCAGTGCCTGTTCGGATGATCTTGAGCCCCAAGATTACGTCGGCATCCCCCAAGTCCTTCATACTGAACTTGGTCGAGAGGAATTTCTTTGTCTCTGTGACGCAGCTTAAATTCGTACCTAGGATTAGCATGTCGTCCACGTATAGACAAACGATTACTCCTCTTCCGTCAGCAAACTTCGTATAGACACACTTGTCTGTTTCCCTGACCCTGTAGCCATTTAACCTTATCACCTTGTCAAACTTCTCATGCCACATTTTGGGAGCTTGCTTCAAACCATACAGAGACTTCATCAACTTGCAGACTTTGTCTTCCAGACCTCTGACGACAAAACCTTCTGGTTGTTGCATGTAGATCTCTTCGGTCAGCTCGCCATTAAGGAATGCCGTTTTCACATCCATCTGATGTATCACCAGCTTGTGTATTGCTGCTAAAGCAATTAACAATCTGATAGTTGTCATCCGAGCTACTGGAGCATAAGTGTCAAAGTAGTCGATCCCCTGCTTCTGAGCAAACCCCTTGGCCACTAGCCTGGCCTTGAACTTGTCAATGGTTCCATCTGCTTTCATCTTCTTCTTGAAGATCCATTTGCATCCGATGGGTCTTGCTCCTTCTGGTAGGTCGACTAATACCCATGTGTTATTGGAGGTGATTGAGTCAATCTCGTTGTCAATCGCCTCCTTCCAGAATATAGCATCTCTGGTCTTCATCGCCTCATCATAGGTAAGCGGATCTGCTTCCACATGATAGGTGACGAAGTTATCTCCGAAGTCTTTCGGCCTCCTTGCTCGCTTAGTTGACGGCTCAGCGAGTTCTGGTTCAGCTGGTGTCTCCTCGACAACAGCTCCATCTTGGACTACTGGTTTGATAAAGACCTCTGTCTGCTTCGCACCCTCATTATTCTCCGGAATGTCCGCGAGAACAATGTTCTTGTGCCTTGCAAACTTTTCTTCAAAATATTCAGCATCGCGAGATTCGATGATATGATTTGACTCGATATCAAGGAATCTTCGAGCATCACTCTTCTCGGCATACCCCAGGAAGATCGCCTTAGTAGTCCTTGTCCCCAGCTTCTGAATCTTTAGATCCGGGAGCTTCACATAAGCCAGGCACCCCCACACTCGAATGACATTCAGGTTGGGTCTGACTTTGAACCAGAGTTCATGAGGAGTTATGTCGGAAGTTGCATATGGCACTCTGTTCAGAATGAAAGTGGCCGTTAATGCAGCTTCTCCCCAATAGCACTTTGGGAGACCCGCAGTCAACAGCATAGAGTTCATCATCTCTGTCAACGTTCTATTCTTCCTTTCTGCTACTTCCGTTGGATTGTGGAGAATACGGAGCCGTCGTCTCGTTGATGATTCCATGTTCTTTGCAGAATGATGAGAATTCGTGAGACCTATATTCCCCACCTCGATCACTCCTCAGCCTCTTGAGTTGTTGTCCAGTTTGCCGTTCAGCCTCGGCCCTGAACTCCTTGAACTTCTCGAATGCTTCGTCTTTAGATTTGAGTAAATAGACGAAGGCATACTTGGAGAAGTCGTCTATGAAAGTAATGAAATACTTCATCCCGGCCTTTGTAGAGAATTGTCTGAAGTCACAGATATCTGAGTGAACCAACTCCAGAAGATCTGTGCTTCGATTGACCCTGTGAAAGGGTTTCCTAGTGATCTTCGTCTGAGCACATATCTCACATTTCTCTACCTTACCCCCACACTTAGAGATAAGTCCTAGACTAGACATTTTGTTTATTCGCTTACAATGAACATGTCCTAGTCTATTATGCCACAATTCAAGAGAGTAATTCAAACTAGTGATAGCATTAACATTATTATGCTGGATTACAACAAGCTGAATTTTGTACATTCCTTCAGTCTGAAAAGCTTTCCCGAAGAAAGTACCCTTCTTGGACATCACCATTTGGCCAGCATTGATGTCCATCCTCAAGCCTGCGTTGCAGAGCAGGCTCCCAGAGATCAGGTTCTTAGCGATTGCAGGAACATGCTTCACACCTTGAAGCGTCAGAATGTTCTCCGATGTAAGCTTCAGCTCCACCGTCCCGATCTCCAGTACTTCAGCTTGTGCCTGGTTCGCCATCATGACTTTCTCGGAAGTAGGCTCATAGAAGACGAACTAGTCCTTGTCTGAACAGACATGACATGTCGCGCCAGTGTCTATCCACCAGTCCAAGTCTGCCCCCACAGTTGCAACCTGTGCTATCATGGCAACCTGATTAGTAACCAAAGAAACCTTGTTAGGCTCACCTTGCTCTTTGGGCTTGGACTTGCATTCACTTTTATAGTGACCCTTCTTGCCACAGTTGAAGCAAGTCACATGGGACTTGGACTTCTGTCGCTTGAATCCTGGACCCTTCACTTTCAGATTCGAGAAGTCCTTCTTCTTGTGGTGAGAAGCCGCCTGCTTCCTTTTGTTCTCTCTGGTGGCTTGAACCAGATTCGCCGTTGCTAGTTGCTTGGATAGGGCGTCCAACTTCTGTTGAGAGCGCATCTCGTCCTCAACATGAATCTCGCTGAGGAGATTATCCAGGCTAATCTCCATCTTCTTCCTATGCATCCTTGCATAGATGTTGCTCCATCCTGGAGGACGTTTTGCCACGATCCCTCCAACGACAAACTTGTCGACGAGGGGCATGCTATCGTCCTCCAGTTTCTGGCGCAGCTTCAGGAACTCTTTCACTTGGGGCAGCATGGTCTTCTCGTCTTCAAAGACCCATTTGTGGTATTTTTCAACCATGAACATCTTCGACCGGGCCTCGTCGTCGTCATACAGCTTCCCCACGGACTCCCAGATCTCTTTGGCAGAAGTCTTCTTTGTGTAGGACTCGGCCAGAGAGTCTTCCATGGAATTCAGGATCAGCAGCCTGCATATGCTGTTATCCTTTTTCCACTTCGTCTGCTTGCTCGTAGCAGCGGCTAGAACAGCAGCAGATCCTGTTGCTGGAACGATTGGTTCTTCCTCATCCAACACGTGATCAATATCCACGAGTTGAAGGTTCAGAGTCACCTTTCGCTTCCAGATCTGGAAGTGTTCACCGTCGAATTTCTCCAACTTGTTAAAGCCGGTATCGACAAGCGAAGCACGAGTGTTTTCCATCGAATCGTATAGCTTTGAGATTGTTAGTCCCTTGACGAACAATCGATGGAAAAACACGAATTCAGAAACAATTGTAAAGACAATATTTCCGGCAACAACACCCTAAAGAAGGTGATGTTGTATTACGAGAATCTAAAAAGATTATTTCGTAATATTTCTCGAAGGCAACCGAACCGTGTAACTTCTAAAGAGAAGCGACGGTATTCTCGAAGGCAACAAGAGATGATCAACAACAGTTGAGTCTCAGATTCTCGAAGGCAACAGAAAGAGGGAGGAAGAAGAAGAACGGATCTCGCTGGGGTGTAAAACACCGGCGCTCAAAGCTATACCCGCAGTACGGATAAGCTCCCAGGAACCAGCAAGTTCAGGAGAACTTCTGGAACGCTCGTAAGTCAATATTTGAGACTTGAACGGGCTTCCTGGACTTTACAGACTCCCTTTTCTCTCTTCTTGGTGCATCTTTCAAAGGAGGCCAAGGGGCTCTATTTATAGAGTGGAGTTGAGACTTCACCTCTTCTCCTATCCGATGTGGGACTAAAATACCAATACTCAAAAATAGAGTTTGATATTTTAGATCATCCCACAATCAGCATAGAAGTGTGCTAGTCCACGCCTACCCCCCGAACACTCCCGTGCATGCACGAGACATCCTGGAGTCCGTGTCCGAGTCCGAGTCCGCACAACAAAAATTAACTTTCATCCTTGTTGGATTTAATCCTTTTTCCTTCTAGAGAAATACTTCCACATGGCACAAACTTGTGCCCCACTACACCTCATGTGCACACCTCAACACAAGCAATGCATTATATTGAGATACTCACCATTTGGTGTAGCCGATGTGGGACTATCTTTTCTAGTCCAAAGGCAAAAATACCAACAAAACCTTGCAGCCTGTTCATTTGCATATGGCTAGGAAACAATCACTAAGTTTGCCTGGACGAGTAAACATTTCACCTTCATCATTAGGCCTGTCAACCACCTCAATCTCAGCAGCCATAGCCTTGGTCTCTTCTTCTGTGTATGCCACACCAGCAAGATCTCAATATGAAATGAGAGACAGAGAATGGCAAGCAGCACAAACTTGTTGGTAAACTTGGTGATCTCAACGAATTCTGCTTAAATTAAATGTTTAAAATACCATGAATTTTGTCCAGAACAAGAAATTATGAGCAAATTAAACCCAAAAAAACATAGTCTATAACACTGTTCAAATTTTTCTTAAATACAGCAGCTGGATATTGAGGATAGTCGAGTGATGATAAAATAGCAATAAATAATAACTGCTCAAAAATTATATTCCAAGAAACCTACAGATGCCGCACTCATTCTCACATATAAACTATGTAAACCAGTTTCATAGAAGTGTCCAAACAATGTCAGATAAAATATAGTAGCACACTCATGAGGCATGATCATATGAATTTAGAATTCCTTTGTGAGGCCAAGGATAACTTGGACGTGCTCAGCTTTATCACAGACGCTATAGTAGCAAAGCTCAAATACCAGAGACACCTGCTTCAAATAGTGCCAACATCCTTAGAGACTTCATGCCAGCAGAATCAACAATATCTACAGTTTGCTTAAACAAAGTGGGTGACAACAAATGAGAACCATGTATATAAATTGTAAGCTGCGTTAGTGCATATTGAATTTGCTTTGTATTGTAAGACACGAGTTACGTAACAGAGTACTACTAAACATACTTTCACCACATGACCTCAATATTTACTCTTTGAGAAATTTAACAAGCACCAAAGAATTTCCATGGATAAGGTAAGAGAGGCAGCATCTCTGAAGCTTGAGGATGTTCCCTCCGGTTTGTTCTTTATAAATAAAATTGTGTATTTGTTTGAATAGCTATAGAAAACAGCATTAAATACTGGAAGTACTAATCATGAGCTGCATGACACATTTTAGTCTCATATCTTTTTACAACTTCTAATTTCTAGAAGAACGGCAGATGCATGTAGGAATAGAATTTTGGTACCTACTGATATACAAAGTGGTACCAATTATCAGGGAGTCAAGCTTATGAGCCATACAATCCAACTTTAGGAGAGTGTGATTAAGTAAAAAAATAATAAGATGCCCTTAGCAGAATTGGATTGAGCCATGAAAAAGGATATGCCTTTTGCTAATGTGCGTGAGAAGATGGCCCTTAGCAGAGCTAAATGGAACATTAGGGATTCATGTAGTCGACTCCAAAATTGCGGATAAAGGATTTGTTGTTTTTGTTGTTGTACAAACTTTCTTATGTTGACATAATTGCACATCTGAAAACATTAGTACATATTCTTCAGATTTTTTTCTGTGCACGAGAATTCCAACAATTCCACAAACTGTTGCACAAAATGTGTTGTTTTAAAAAAATTAAAATATATGATAATTGGACTGACCAGGAAAGAGATCATCAAATTTGGTGTTGGCCGGTATCGGTCGGGTCATTATTGGATAGAACCTGCCAAAACCAGCATGACATGGTACATATTGGTATCGGTCTATACTGTGAACCTTGGAATTAATGTGAAACTGAACAAACAAGATAAGCTTGTCAAACGCATTTTTATGCCGATTGTTATCATCATATAACAACGACGAAGAGATAATAAACAATAATGCCTGAATGAAGAAAAAAATTTAAAGGATGAAGCAGAGATTTACTCCAAGAGTCATTATAAAAAATCATAAAAGTCACTCTATCCGACATAGAAATGTCCTTTAGAGAATAAAATACCTGAGAATAGGAGCACTACCACTACCTTAATAGTGGAGGAATTGTAAAATTTATGAGAAAGTGTCGTGTCATGTGTAGCCTATCAACTTTAAGTTTAAGTACGTAGAAATGGAGGGAATTCAAAGAATGTTTCATTGGATATGAAGTAGAATACTAAAGAGATCTGGTAGTCTCACACAATGTTGATCAACACAGTTTAAATAGTAAGTACCTATCAACTTCCATCTTTTACCATTGTTACCTCATGCTCTATAAACAATCAACAAGGGATTTGGTAGTCTCAACCCCCACCCCACCCCCCACCCCGTGATTGTAGGTCCTTCTTTCCTCTCCTACTTCTATCTTCCCTTGACTTCTTTGTGTGGTTTGGCTGTAAGGTTATATCAGATCTGATAGTGCAAAACCCAAATTTTCTGTTTTAAGACAATTGGTCCTGGAGTACACAGTTTAGTTTGTATTATTTTCATGTAGTTAGGGATAGGTCTTTCAGCAGTAATCGAAGAATTATGCTTTCTATAGGTTGGGAGATGAGCATACTTGCATTCCATTTAGATGATATAGATAATTGTACAATCAACTTTTTCGGTTTAAATATGGACTAGGAATATCTACTTATCCAAAGTACATATTCCCGCAAACAGACTCATTACTATGAGAAGCCATCAATATTTACTCGGTAACATTGTTTCATCACCGATAGGAATAACTGTCTTCAAGCTTTTTAGCCTGACATTGTTTAGTTACTGTTGGTGCTTTATTTACATGGAGAGAGCTTGCTCTCAACATGCCTTGTAAAATTTTAGTCCCACATTGGAAAAGCACCATGAGTTATCTCAACATATATACTTGGGTGTGTTGTTGAGAGATGCACATGGGGTGGTGACCCTAAGGAGGGAACCATGTGGGTGATTTTACTAGGAGGTAAGAATAAGGCTCCAAGGATTAAGCATTAATGCTTTTGTCATTCTCTTGGATTAATTCCACTTGGAGCTAAGCCCCAAAGGGGCTTAGCGACTTGGACTCGGACTCGGACTCGGACTCGGGCTCATGGGCTCATGAGGCGTAATGTGGCGTTTTGTTGGCGCACTTTGCACTTAGCACGTCAGCAGTCATGCGGTCTTTATGCGGCTCATATGCGGCCATGCGGTCTTATGCGGCATGCGGCTCATATGCGGCCTCATGCGGCTCATGCGGCCATGCGGCTCATGCGGTCCATGCGGCTCATGCGGTCCATGCGGCTCATGCGGGCCATGCGGTCCATGCGGCTCATGCGGTTCATGCGGTCCATACGGCTCATGCGGCACATGCGGTCCATGCGGCCCAAGCGGTCCATGCGGCCAGGCTGCTGCTGCTGCTGCCGCATGGAGGGCTACGCTGACTATGCAGATTTCAAATCGGTTATGGAAAGGGTGAATCAATGCGATTAATTCAGATCCTATCTTTGTGGGATTTGAATTAATTTCGTTACTATATTTGTGGGATTTGAATTAATTCAGTTCCTATCTTTGTGGGATTAGAATTAATTCGTTGCTATTTTTTTGTGATTTGATTCAATCTTTCCATAACTGAAGAGGCGGCTAGGGTTTCCACCCTCTCTCTATAAATACTCTCTTCTGGCCTCCTTTCTGACTACTACGAAAATTATAAGTAAGAAAAGGAGAAAGAGAGAGAGAGTTGCTGCCGCCATTGCAAGTCCATCCGAGGAGTCTGAACAGAGGTGACTTCGAGCGTTCCACAAGTTCTTCAACTTGCTGGTTCCTGGAAGCAGATCGTGTGGGGCGAATCTTGCTTTGAGCAACGGTATTTTGACACCCCAGCATTGTTCTTCTTCTTATCTCTCTCTAGTTTTATTGTAACTCGTTATGTCCCAATTGCAACACGTTTGCAAGGAAGAACGAGAGATCTTCTCTTCTCTTTTTCCCTCCTTCAGATTGTAATTTGGCTATTTGATTTTTTATACCATCGTAGATCTTGAGTTTGCTCTCTGCAAAGTTTTGTGGGACTTCTCAGATCTCGATTGCATCTGTTTTTCCATCTTTGATCAAGCCCCGGGACTAACAATCTCAAAGCAAGATCCGTATAGATGGAAAACATTAATGCTTCGCTCCTCCAATCGGACTTCTGCAAGTTGGAAAAGTTCGATGGAGAGCATTATCAAGTCTGGAAGAGAAAGGTTTACCTAACTCTTCAACTGAAAGACGTTGATCATGTTCTGTTGGAGGAAGAACCCTCTGTTCCAGACACTGGATCTACTGTCGCCATCAACGCGGCTACCAAACTCCAGGCCAAATGGAGAAGGGAAAATAGCATCTGCAGGCTTCTCATCCTGAATGCTATGGAGGATTCCCTGGCAGAATCCTACTCGAAGAAGGAACTTGCCAGAGACATATGGGAGTCTGTGGAAAATCTGTATGAAGAAGACAAGAACAGGAGCAAAATGTTTATGGTTGAAAAATATCACAAAATGCTCTTTGAGGACGAAAAGTCCATGTTACCACAAGTAAAAGAATTTCTGAAGCTGCGTCAGAAACTGGAAGACGAAGAGATGCCCCTTCCCGACAAGTTTGTCGTCGGAGGGATCGTCTCAAAACTTCCTGCTGGATGGAGTACCTTCTATGCAAGGATGCACAGAAAGAAGCTGGACATTAGCTTGGGAGATCTACTTCAAGAGATCCATGTTGAGGACGAGATGCGTTCTCAACAGAAGGTGGACACTCTGTCCAAACAGTTGGCTAAAGCCAATTTGGTGCAGACGAGGGATCCCAAGGGGAAGCAGGCGGCTTCTCATCCCAAGAAGAAGGGCTTCACTAATCTGAAAGTGAAGGGTCCTTCATTCAAGCAACAGAAGACTAAGTCCCACGTGACTTGTTACAATTGTGGCAAGAAAGGCCACTACAAGAGTGAATGCAGATCTAAGCCTAAACAATCAGAGAAAGGTGAGCCTAATAAGGTTTCATTGGTTTCTAACATTGTTGCTATGATCGGACAGGTCACAACTGTGGGGGTTGACTCTGACTGGTGGATAGACACTGGTGCGACTTGCCATGTCTGTTCTGACAAGGAATGGTTCGTCACGTACCAGCCGATATCTGAGAAGGTTGTCATGGCGAACCAGGCCCAAGCTGAAGTTCTGGGGATTGGGACTGTGGAGCTGAAACTCACTTCAGGGAACACTCTGACGCTTCAAGGTGTGAAGCATGTTCCTGCGATTGCCAAGAACCTGATCTCTGGGAGCCTGCTCTGCAACGCAGGCTTGAGGATGGACATCAACGTTGGTCAGATGGTTATGTCCAAGAAGGGAACATACTTCGGGAAGGCTTATCAAACCGAAGGAATGTTTAAAATTCAGCTTGTCAACCAGTTTGATGACATTAATGCAGTTGCATTTTCGGATTATTCTCTTGAGTTGTGGCATAATAGACTAGGACATGTTCATTGTAAAAGAATTAACAAAATATCTAGTCTAGGACTTATCTCCAAATATGGGGGTAAGGTGGAGAAGTGTGAAGTGTGTGCTCAGACGAAGATCACAAGGAAACCCTTTAATCGGGTCAATCGAAGCACAGATCTTCTGGAGTTGGTGCACTCCGATATCTGTGACTTCAAACATTTCTCCACGAAGGCCGGGATGAAGTATTTCATAACCTTCATCGACGACTTCTCAAAATACGCGTTCGTCTACTTGCTCAAGTCCAAAGACGAAGCTTTCGAGAAGTTCAGAGAGTTCAGGGCCGAAGCTGAACGACAGACTGGACAACAACTCAAGAGGTTGAGAAGTGATCGAGGTGGGGAGTACAGGTGTCATGAATTTGCATCGTTCTGCAAAGAACATGGAATCATATGCGAGACTACTGCTCCATATTCTCCTCAATCCAACGGAGTAGCAGAGAGGAAGAACCGAACATTAACAGAAATAATGAATTCTATGCTGCTCACTGCAGGTCTTCCAAAATGCTACTGGGGAGAAGCTGCATTAACGGCCACTTTCATTCTGAATAGAGTGCCATATGCAACTTCGGACGTAACTCCTCATGAACTCTGGTTCAAAGTCAGACCAAACTTGAATGTCATTCGAGTATGGGGGTGTCTGGCGTATGTGAAGCTTCCAGATCTGAAGATTCAGAAGCTGGGGACAAAGACTACGAAGGCGATCTTCTTGGGGTATGCCGAGAAGAGTGATGCTCGGAGATTTCTTGATATTGAATCAAATCATATCATCGAATCTCGCGATACTGAATTCTTTGAAGAAAAGTTTGTAAAAGATAAAAACATTGTTCTTTCGGACATTCTGGAAAATGATGTAGGTGCAAATGAGACTGAAATCTCATATGAGCCAGTAGTCCAAGAAGAAGCTGTTGTTGATGAAACAACTCTTGTACCAGAACTCGCAGAGCCGTCAGCTAAGCGAGCGAGGAGACCGAAAGATTTCGGAGATGACTTTGTCACCTATCATGTGGAAGCAGATCCGCTTACCTATGATGAGGCGATGAAGACCAGAGATGCTATCTTCTGGAAGGAGGCAGTGAATGACGAGTTTGACTCTATCACCTCCAATAACACATGGGTGTTGGTAGATCTACCTGAAGGAGAAAAGCCCATCGGATGTAAATGGATCTTCAAGAAGAAGATGAAGGCAGATGGAACTATTGACAAGTTCAAGGCCAGGCTGGTCGCCAAGGGATTTTCTCAGAAACAGGGGATAGACTACTTTGATACGTACGCTCCAGTAGCTCGGATGACCACCATCAGGATGTTAATCGCTCTAGCAGCTATACATAAGTTGGTGATACATCAGATGGATGTAAAGACAGCATTCCTGAATGGGGAGCTGACCGAAGAGATTTACATGCAACAGCCAGATGGATTTGTCGTCAAAGGTCTTGAAGACAAAGTATGCAAGTTGGTGAAATCATTATATGGTTTGAAGCAAGCTCCCAAGATGTGGCATGAGAAGTTTGACAACGTTATTAGGTCAAATGGCTACAGAGTCAGCGAGACGGACAAATGTGTTTACACAAAGTTCGCTGATGGAAGAGGAGTCATCGTTTGTCTGTACGTGGACGACATGCTAATCCTAGGTACGGATATAGGCTGTGTCACAGAGACAAAGAAGTTCCTCTCAACCAAGTTCAGTATGAAGGACTTGGGGGATACAGATGTCATCTTGGGCATTAAGATCATCCGGACAGACACTGGAGTAGCGCTGTCACAATCTCACTACATTGAGAAGATGCTCACACGCTATGGGTATAAGGATCTTCCAGGGATCGATAGGCCATACAGGTGTGATCAGAAGCTGAAGCCAAACTCGAGGGAAAGCGTCAGGCAGCTGGAGTATTCTAGCGTTATCGGAAGTCTGATGTACGCAACTACTGCCACAAGGCCTGACATAGCTTTCGCCGTGGGAATGCTGAGTCGGTTCACAAGCAACCCATGGGTTGAGCGCTGGAAAGCTGTGAAGCGGGTGATGAGATATTTCAAGAAAACTCAGACATATGCACTGCACTACAACGGATATCCGACAGTAGTGGAAGGCTTCAGTGATGCTAGCTGGTGTTCAGAGGTGGAAAGCAAGAGATCCACAGGTGGATATGTCTTTTCCTTGGGTGGAGCTGCTATATCGTGGAAGTCGAAGAAGCAGACTTTTCTCTCTCGTTCCTCCATGGAATCTGAATTCTATGCACTTGAAACTGCAGCAGATGAAGCAGAATGGCTTCGGGAGCTCATGTATGATCTTCCAGTGGTTGGGGCTCAGATACCGGCGATACCGATATACTGTGACAACCAGGCGACTGCGGCGGTGGCATCAAATGACCTCTTCAACGGAATGAAGAGGACTGTGCGGTTGAAGCACAGGGCAGTACACGATCTTATCAAAAGAGGTGTAATTGTAGTGGTTGATGTTCGGAGTCAGGAGAACCTGGCAGATCCGTTCACAAAGGGCCTCAAGCGCCAGTTGGTCGATGACACAGCTTGTAAAATGGGCTTGAAGGTATTCTGATAGTGTGTCTTTGTAATCCTACCATAAAGTTTTATGCTATTAGTTCAAAGAGAAATCTACTAGGCATCTAACTTTTGGTTCAAAGGAGGATCACTGACTGGGAAACTATCAGGTAATAGTGGGTACTTGTTCTCTGGAACATGGAAGGGATACAGACCCATAACTACTGTTGTCTACTATGTATTTTTCTGCGAAAAAATAGATCCTGTGGAAGGTTGGCTTAAATGCCTTAATGAGTTCTCAGGCAGAGTGAATGCCTGGTGTGCTTTACAGGAAGCACGGTAGAGCAGCACTACAAGGAGTGAATCTCCATGCTACAGTGGGGTGACTCCACCATGAGGTTTCCAGGTAGGGGTAATGCCTCGGCTTTGCAAGCCAAGTCACAGCGGCGTAGCACCGTAAATAGGCAGGTAGCCTAATGCTGTATGACGTAATTAAAGAGTTGTAGACAGCACTACAAAGGGGAGGATGGCCCCATGTTACAGTGGCACGACACCGCGATGAGGTACCCAGGTAGGGGTAAAGCCTCGGCATTGCAAGCCATATCGTTGCGGCGTAACACCGCAAGGAAGCCTTAGGCTTCATGCTGGGTAGTTTGGCACTACAAAGAGGCTTGTGACCTCATGCTACAGTAGTATGACACTACGATGAGGTTCCCAGGTAGGGGTAATGCCTCGGCTTCATGCCATGTCATAGCGGCGTAGCACCGTAAGGAAGCGCAAGGCTTCATGCCATATCTCTTTAATAAAGAACTCACCTATAGTGTATGAAAAGAGATATCAGGCCGTCTCTTGAGGGTAAACTTGTAGACGCCCAAAATTATACACTGAAACCAGGCTGGCACAGGGCCTTTAATGTGCAGCCAGAAGCACACGTAACTACACTTTGTGAGTGGGAAGAATTATAATTGTGGTGCAGAATTCAAGGCGTAGTCCATTCTTGTATCACATTGTTATTTAACCCATGCGGGAAGATTCAAGTCGTCAGCGACATCTATCCTAATGCAAAATGGACAGTTACTGTGGGGAACGCTCAACCCTGGACACATATATATGTTGTGATATGTGGGGGATTGTTGGTGCTTTATTTACATGGAGAGAGCTTGCTCTCAACATGCCTTGTAAAATTTTAGTCCCACATTGGAAAAGCACCATGAGTTATCTCAACATATATACTTGGGTGTGTTGTTGAGAGATGCACATGGGGTGGTGACCCTAAGGAGGGAACCATGTGGGTGATTTTACTAGGAGGTAAGAATAAGGCTCCAAGGATTAAGCATTAATGCTTTTGTCATTCTCTTGGATTAATTCCACTTGGAGCTAAGCCCCAAAGGGGCTTAGCGACTCGGACTCGGACTCGGACTCGGGCTCATGGGCTCATGAGGCGTAATGTGGCATTTTGTTGGCGCACTTTGCACTTAGCACGTCAGCAGTCATGCGGTCTTTATGCGGCTCATATGCGGCCATGCGGTCTTATGCGGCATGCGGCTCATATGCGGCCTCATGCGGCTCATGCGGCCATGCGGCTCATACGGCTCATGCGGTCCATGCGGTCCATGCGGCTCATACGGTCCATGCGGCTCATGCGGTCCAAGCAGCTCATACGGTTCATGCGGTCCATGCGGCTCATACGGCACATGCGGTCCATGTGGCCCAAGCGGTCCATGCGGCCAGGCTGCTGCTGCTGCTGCCGCATGGAGGGCTACGCTGACTGTGCAGATTTCAAATCGGTTATGGAAAGGGTGAATCAATGCGATTAATTCAGATCCTATCTTTGTGGAATTTGAATTAATTTCGTTACTATATTGTGGGATTTGAATTAATTCAGTTCCTATCTTTGTGGGATTAGAATTAATTCGTTGCTATCTTTTTGTGATTTGATTCAGTCTTTCCATAACTGAAGAGGCGGCTAGGGTTTCCACCCTCTCTCTATAAATACTCTCTTCTGGCCTCCTTTGTGACTACTACGAAAATTACAAGTAAGAAAAGGAGAAAGAGAGAGAGAGTTGCTGCCGCCATTGCAAGTCCATCCGAGGAGTCTGAACAGAGGTGACTTCGAGCGTTCCACAAGTTCTTCAACTTGCTGGTTCCTGGAAGCAGATCGTGTGGGGCGAATCTTGCTTTGAGCAACGGTGTTTTGACACCCCAGCATTGTTCTTCTTCTTATCTCTCTCTAGTTTTATTGTAACTCGTTCTGTCCCAATTGCAACACGTTTGCAAGAAAGAACGAGAGATCTTCTCTTCTCTTTTTCCCTCCTTCAGATTGTAATTTGGCTATTTGATTTTTTATACCATCGTAGATCTTGAGTTTGCTCTCTGCAAAGTTTTGTGGGACATTTCAGATCTCGATTGCATCTGTTTTTCCATCTTTGATCAAGCCCCGGGACTAACAGTTACATGCAGAAATCCTTATATTCGTCGTTCACAATCAATAAACATACAATACCTTAACAAACATGAAAATAAAGGAAAACATAGTTAAGGGCCTAAACCAGATAGACAACTTACAGATACTTTACTTTGGAGCCTCCCCCTCGAAAGCTGGTGAATGACTCTCCTAGAAGCCATTGCGTCGATGCTTCTGTGGGATATAATTTTTTGCATCAAAGAAATTAGTGTGCAATTAAGAGAAATTAGACCAAGAGACAAACACATAATAAGCTGAAAACTTAATGAGCAGATTAACCAAAATCAGGGATTCGGATTTGTATACATGGAAATGGTGAAGTAAAATAAAACACCTAAGATATATTATCGCCACTCAAGAAAACAAGGTTGCTTTGTTTCAAGGATGCAACTATATTATGTGAACGAGAACACGAAATAGAACATAAGGGAATGGCAATAAGGATGGTTACAGACCAACCTGCACATAAGCACTGACAGTTTGAGCTTGTATAAAAAGTCAAAAAGTGAATGATTTAATCAAACATGTAAGTCATTAAACCAAAGAGGATACTATGTTGTTTTCGTAATTTTTGAGTTGCATCCTCCAGATGCAAGTACCGACCTTACCCTTGAACCAAAGAGAAGAATATTTTTATGACTCATTTGCTATGAAAGATATTCCTTAATATGGGGGTTACAGTCTATATGAAATCAATGGTAGTCAAATGAAACTCAGATATTAAAAGTGTAGAATTATGTTTAAAGTTCACATATTTTACCAAAAAATAAGAGAAAAGAGTTATCAATTGCTCTAGTTGCTACAGTCTATCCTCATGCAACCGCAGAACTGCACAAACTCATTGGAGGATTTTGTTTCCTTGTGTATGTGCATGGCTTAACTCAAGCCTCAACTAGCTAGATGCTACATACTTTGATTGGCCAGGCTCATTTTTCTCTACTATATTTTTTTATGTCCTTGGCATTACATGGATGAACAAAACCTTATACATATTTCAACAACAAAATTAAAAGAAAAAAAAAGTCTGTCAATTTTACCAATCTAATGCTGGAATGATTAATGTATGTTGAGCTCCTAAAGTACTTAAAAACCCCAAATTACTTCTAACCAAGGTTCAGTGTCAATTCCTGGGTTACTGAATCAGGGGTTCCATATCAAAGATAAGGAGGTTCTGGTTTTGGAAGCCAAAACCTAAAAATTATTTTTAAAAACCAAAAAACTAATACATTAGGCATAACTTTATGATTTATGTAAGTTATTTTTCGCTGGAAGTTGTCTATCATTCTCTCGGCTTTGGTGGTGAAATTAAGCTGCCCAATATTTGTGTGACTATGATGAAGATGATAACATTAAACTCACTGAAACCCTAGAAGTCGATCAAATCGACCAAGGAACCCTAATAAAATCAAGGAGATTTGAAAATTGCAAAGGCTTCAGTTGCCTCTCCGGAACCTTCGGAGCAAATGACTTGTATACAAGCCAAAAAAAAGTTCCTTCTAAACGAAATCAAGCAGAAGAAGAAAAAAATAAAGAAATTATACCATTTCCTTGGGATGTATAGATCCACAAACATAGATCACAATAACAAAACTCAATAAACAAAAATAGAATTATGAATGATTCATAAATTTGATTGAAAGGCTTAGACCTGCGCGCGTTGCATCAATTCTTTCAAAATCTGCTTCGAAACCATCAATCACAAACCTACAAACATCAATAAACAATAAGAGAATGTTTTGATCACTGAAACCCTAAAAATTGATCGAATCGACCAAGAACCCTAATGAAAACGAGTAAAAAGAGAGAAAATTTGGCAGATTTGAGGGAGATTTTGTACCACTTCACGTCTGACTGATTCTTCTCCATAGCAGTGGTGATGGTGGTGTGACAGTGGTGATGGCGCCGGTGAGTGTGGTGGTAGAGGAGGCTTCGCTTGAGATGGCTGCAGGAGGTTGGTGGGAGTGAAATGAAAGTATCCCTAGCTCTGGCTCGGGATGACTTCATATTTTTGTAACACATTTTTATCAGAGGAGGGGGGAAATAGAGCGGATGTGAAATTTTAGAGGGAATCTGAAATGTTTGGAATACTTTTTTTTTCTTTCTATATCACACTTATAACCGGGACAAAAAATAAACTAAATAAAAAATATAAAAATAATTTATTTTTCTAACAATTTATTTACTATTGTTACGGTAGTTACCTTTACTATTGTCACGGTAGTTACCGTTACTAGGTTGTAACGGTATTAACCGTTACGAAAGAAAAAAAAATGTGTTACAAATGGCTTGTTTTGATGTAGTGTATGCCACAAATAGGGGAAAAAATCCTTTTTTTGGAAAAAAGCAAGGCTAAATAACTTCACAACATAGTGCTTTGACTTCACTTCTCCATTGTAGTAATTCATTAATCAATCGAATTCCAATCCACACTAACCAATCTACCAAACATATTACCTATTTTCTAACTCTAAATGGTGATGATGGAGATGTTCTCTTTTTTGAACTTTAAGACTAGAGGAGATGAATTAGGAAAATGAAAATGAGAGAGGGCTACAGGGATCTCAAGAGAGAACGTTAAGACTGAAGGAGGCTCAAGAGAGAAAGCGAGAGATAGGACTAGAGGGAGCTCGAGAGAGAGGAGAAGGAGAGGGAAAATAAAATGAGAAGGAGAGAGAGAAAGGGGGACCGGAGAAAGTGAATGAGAGGGAAAATAAAAATGAGTGAGGGAGAGAATAAAAACTAAAATTAGTACGCCGGAGGAAGACGTATTTTGCTGATTTAGTATAAAAATATATTAAATTAATAAAAGCTAAATTGGAAATAATTTTTTTATGAAACTAATTATTTAATATAAAAATATATTATTTATTAGTACTGACTTTTTCTTTAATCTGGTCCAAATAATTTGTTATTACTGACCGAATACTAATGATGTCACTGACTTCCATCACTATAACCAAAATTTATTGTAGTGAATGTTCTTTAACAGAAATATCCTAAAAGAAGATGAAAAATCTTTACATGGATTAATTTGCAAATAGTCCACCAATCTACTTTTAAGTTTTAGGGGCCTCAACACTACTTTAGCTATATAATTCCTCGGAAACAAGTTGGTCCCCATGCATTCAAGAGATCAATCATCTACTTTAATACTTATTATTCTAAGAAGAAAGTTGAGAATATCAATCAAGGACATTGGTCTTTGCCAAAGATCGAACAATGCTTAGGCTGGTCAAAAGGGATCATCCCTCCACCTTAGACTTGAAATATTTTACACCTATTGTTTGCAGTGTCGGCCAATACGGATACGATATAACCGATACCGATATTGTTTGGCTAATCCTAATCTGATATCGTCACTACTGATACTAACCAACGTCGATGTTGGGGATATTTTTTCCAGTTAATTCAGCAAAGATAGTTGAACAAAAAAGACCAATCATCAAGGGTGTAAAAGCATATATATATATATATATATATATATATATATATATATATATATATATATATATATATATATATATATATATATATATATATATATATATATATATATATATATATATATATATATTGCGTGTGTGTTATAAACATTAAGAAGAGGATCTCTTTTTTCATGTCGTTTCTTTTTTAGTCTTTCTCAACCGTGCATCTCTCTCTCTCTCTCTCTTCTCTCCCGTCGTGCAACACCTCTCTCTCCTATCGTGCCTATCTCTCCATCTATCATGTAACACCTCTAAATATATTAAATTTTGTCCTAGTTTTTTTAAATAGTTTAATCCCTATTGATTTTGTCCTTATTTGTTCTTAGACGACAAGATTTAATTTGCTCTTATGTTGGAATGCAATTGTTTGCTTGTATAATATCCTTCGATTAAGAAAATATGAAAAATATGAAGTCAAGTAAATTAGTGGATGGAAATGAAATATTTTGAATCTTGTTTTTATTTAAGGAGAAAAGTTACTAGTCGATTTTGAGTCCACTATACCCAAATCCTGGCTACACCACTGTGTGGGCGTTTGTGTACTAATTTGGCAATAGTCCCCACAAAGCCCTGTGTGTTACGTCGGTCATCACAAAAAATTTAATATTATTATTATTAATTTTTTGGCTTTATATATATATATATATATATATATATATATATATATATATATATATATATATATATATATATATATATATATATATATATATATATATAACCTAAACTGAAGCAGCATTTTAAAGAGTAAAATAAAGGTAGAGGAATCATGATTTTTACAAGAATGAAGTTTAGGATGGGCAAGAAGCCGTGGAGGGATTGGTGCAAGAAGCTGATACATTAAGCTTGTCTTTCAAAATCGTGGAAGGGATGAGTTTTAGCATGTGACAGATCCATTTAATCATGAGCAATCAAGTGAGATGTCGACCTAATAAGACCAACATTTCAAATAATATCTCTTAGCAATATTTTGAAAATAAATTTGCAACATTGTGAAATAAACATCTTTTACAACATTTTATAGAAGTTGTTGAATATAACCCTTTTACAATGATTCTTAAACATTATAAAACAACATTACATACACAACGTTTATATAATGTGGTAAAATAAAATTTATTTTACAACCTCGAACGAATATTGTGAAACATGAATAATGTACAACAGTTGATAAACGTTGTTGAACATGACATTTTTACGATGTTTTAAATACATTGTCAAAATTAATAACTTGGACAACATTAAATAAATGTTGTCAAAATTAACAAATGTTATAATGTTAATAAAACGTTGTTGAAGACAATAAAACACAACTTTTGAGAATGACCATTGTATAAGCCATAACGTTTTAATATAAAACGTTGTTTGCACATATATTTCACAATGTTTTCACAATAAAGGTTGTAGAACACCCCCCATATTTACAACATTTTCAGGAAGTGTTGTAGATGGAACGTTGTAAAATAGGTTTTTTCTTGTAGTGGTACCAGTTTTTGGAAAATTTAAACGATTGATTATGAAGGACATGGTCGAAGGCAAGATAAGTAGATATCCTATAACCCTTATTTTACGGATATTCGAAATTCAACGTTTTGGAAGAAAAAATTTTGAATCCAAAAATTTGACTCGAGATTAATTAACAATTGAGTGAGAAGTTATTTTAAAAAATAATTTCCTAGGTCCAAGGAAAGAATATAAGTGATACGAACTTATGATATGGTAATATTTAGAAAAGACATAAGATAAAGTTGTACAAATGATCATGATTAGGGAGAAAATGACAGAGGACAAAAGAAATATAAACTTAAATTTATATTCCTCTAATATTCAAGATTGAGGAAAAATGTGTATAAGGCACTATGTCTACCTATTTTGAATATACTTATACACAAGTATATATGTATAGCCTAAGTAAATCCCAAAAATCCTAAATTATCATTCTAAGAGGAGGTTATTCTATTTCCAAGAAAATGCAAATTTAAATAGCAATAATATATATTATATTCAATATATAATTTATAAAATTATTTCAAATACTAGAAATGGACTACCAAAATATATATACACATCTATATATCTACATGGACGATGTTGGTCGCACTACATGACCACCAGGACGTGGGTTGAGTTCAGGCTAGTTTGGAACAACCTGGTCTTCTAAAAGCTAATAATCTTAATAATAGGTAATTAAATTATTCTTAGGGTTATGTCATGATTTGGCCTGGTTTTCCTAGTTAGTATACACCTATGACCCGGTCTTCTCTACCATGGCTAGAATACTAGTCAAAGCACTCGACCACACTCTCAGTGCCAAAATTCTTGGTTATCTTATGTAATGCATGTAGTTCGTATTACGTATTTTGTTATACGTGTACGCGCTGGAATGGTTGGATTTCATCGACACTTGACCGAGATGGGGCTTGCTTGAGTTCGTAAGCTTTTACGCCTACTTGTATTGGCCATGGGGAGAAGATGAAGTTTTACGCACACGTTTTAACGTGTTAGCGTAGTGTTTGGCCTTTACGCCCATATTTTACGTGACAACGTATTATTCAGCCTTTTACGCACACGCAATTGCGTGCCAGCGTACTCCGTTCTACGCTGAGTTCGTTCGAACTTTACGTTCGAGGCCCTCCCGCTCGCGTAAAATCGTGCTCGCGTAGAATCGTGCTCGCGTAGACTCTGGCTCGGGCAGACTCTCGCGTGCGTAGAGTCTTGCTCGAGTGTTTCCTCGCGTAGAGTTTGCTCGCGTAGAGCCTCGCTCGCCTACGGCTTGCTAGTATAAAGCCCTGGCTTACGTAAAACCCCACCCGCATGCACCCTTGCTTGCGTAGAGCTATCTCACCTTGCTCTTGCTAGCGTAAGGCACTTTATGTTTGAGGCCCCTTGGCCCAGTGTAGAGGTACGTGCTTAGAGACTTTGAGTCCCTATGGCATATACCTTTACCCTTTTATATCCTTACGCCTTTTGTCATGAACTTGATAATCACGAATTATTTAATATATTTGAAATAATAATTTTATACGACATGGTATGAAATAGACATGACATAGCATGATATGACAAGCAAGCATGATGTGAACTATTGAAAGCTGTTGCGACGGCCAGTATGGCATGACAAGAATGACATGACAAGAATGAATGGTCTTGACACCGTGGACGATTGTGTTTGTAAAAATGAACCAGTATTGTCTTGCATCATGTCTAGGATAGGGACCCTTGAATACCACGATCGGGAGTACCTACTGAAATTGACTAAGTCTAATAACTAAAAAAATCCAGTAGTCATGAAGAGATTTCCAAGCTACAGGCAATCCCGTTATCTGGGCGCCCCATCATGAGATTTGTAGCCTACCGTCGAGTGGGGCACATTTCCAGCACACTGTCATGTGTTGTACCCACCAAGCTACTTAAGAGTATATGCGTTTCTTGGACGATGTATCCACATGAATTCAATCCTCTAATTGTGCCTAGATAACCTGGATGGTCTGCAGGGCTTGTGGCTGTTGGAATAATCTTATTGCATCTTGCTAGTAACTAGGCCTGTGATAACCCTAGTTAGTTAAAGTATCAAGCCGTACTCATTGTTTGGCCGTGAATGTTGGATGGAGTCTAAGTCTTGGCCTGTCCCGGTTCCTGGTTACTTCAATAACATTATTATTTATGCTTACCTTAACAATAATGATCAGGGCCAAGTTCTGTTCAGGCGAAGCGTTACAACCCCGGTCCTTGTTTTGTTTAAGGGTTGTAACCTGGCTCCCAGAGCAGTTCTGTGTCCTCTCTTCGTTTATTGTCTTAATTTCACCCTACGTCATGCTCGTCATGTTTTACTTTACCAACAAGAATTTGAGACGGGTTTCTATTCAGGTGAAGGGTTACAACCTCGGTCCTTGTTTGGTTTAAGGGTTGCGACCTGGCTGCCTGAATAGTTTCCTCGTACTCAATTCACTGTTAGTTGGCTCTATTATTATCATTTTTCTTTATATATAATTATTATCTTTAATATCCTTTATTATATGTTGGCTTTAGTTCCTAAGTGAAGCCTCCTTTGTGGCACTTGCTCTTTCTGGGGTCTGACCCAACTGGTTTTATATGGCCAGATATCGGAGCAGCTTCAGAGGATCTACCTACCTTCCAGCCCAATGGTGACCACTAGGCGTAACTAAGGCAACGAGTGGGTTCCTTTTGTTTTTCAACTTTATTGTATAAATATTCTTTTGAGGCGTTTAGCCGGCGAGCACGTGTTAGCTCGTATTACATCTTTACTTACTGTTTGTCTACGGGCTATAATATGATTGACAAATCCTAGGGTTGATCATATATGACTGAAACTCTTGCTAGTCTTGACATTTTGTATGACTAGCTTCATGATCATCCAAATATGTAATATATGGGACGCCTTACTATTGTATATTTGGTGCTCTAATATCTTATAACTGTTATTACTTGTTTGAGATTGAGGCAATAGGCTTGTTCATGACCTTAAGAGACTGATGGCTTGTAGTTAAACCCTTATGTATCTAGACAGTCGTGACCGTATAGCGAGGTGGGTTGCACTTAAATATGCGTAGCTGGCTATGTAAGCTCCCGCTCTCCAGTATTCTGGTTCTGAGGCGTTACATCGTTTAAGTGGTGGCCCATGCAGGTCTTGAAAATCAAGATATGTGAGGGTTTACCGAACAGATGTCTCAATCAGCACTCGTCCATGATCTCTGCTCGTATCCTCTAAATCCCTGGGTTCTTGACCTGATTACATGCTTGTATCTTTGATCTGTCCTGGTCCTTCCTTATTATTTCCTATGTCGTCTTCTTCAGCAACATTGTTCCTGGTCCTACCGATCGGTAAGGCGGAGCACATCCCGTGGGCCAGCAGCAACCAGGAGATCAAGCCCTGCATTCAGGAGTAGTCTCCAGAGTCATGCCTACTGGGGGTCAAGAGCCACCAGTTTAGCATGTCCAGCCTGCAGAGCCTGATGATGGCACCTTGGTGGGTCTTATCAGGACATTGTTATCTTCTCAATATCGTCGAGGAGATGCCTTGTACCAGGCAGTGACAGATGCTCTGACCAGAGGTGGTCATCAAGGTAACAGTACGGCCAACAGCTTCAAGCGCTTGAACCCTCCCTTCTTTGACGGCAGTGAAGATGTTATTGCCACAGACGCTTGGCTTCAGGATACAGAGGTGATTCTAGAGGCCGCCAGGACTCCAGAAGACGAGAAGGTGGCCGTGGTGCGCCTGCAGTTATTGGATCTTGCCCGCAGCTGGTGGGCCGCACAGGCCGTTGGATTAGTGGCACCTATTGCTTGGACAGAATTCTGTGAGAGATTCCAGGCCAAGTACTTTGATGTTGTAGCTCGGTACAACCGACAGACGAGGTTCACCAATCTGAAGCAGATAGGCAGGACGGTCGACGGATATGCGATCGAGTTTTCGAGACTTAGTCGGTTTGCTCCCACCTTGGTAGCGACCGAGTTCGATAGAGCCCAGTGGTTCCAGCAAGGGCTCCATCTATAGATTTTATTGGTAGCAGAGCAGTTTGAGCATCAGACTTTTGATGCGATATTGAGAGCAGCCAGGAAGCACGAGTATACCTCCCAGAGGATCGTGGACAACACAGGATGTCGAAAGCGATCCTACAGCCAGATGAATCAGTCTTCAGCCCCAGCCCGGCAGCTAGGGCTTTGACCATTGGAGCTCCGAGGCGGGCGGCCTTAGTGACGTCGGTTCAACATTCAACTCCGACGTACCCTCAACAGCAGAAGCAGAAGCACTCTTTCGTAGTGGAATGTTCATACTGCGGGAAGCCAGGACATATGGTATCAGAGTGTCGCAGAGTACAGGGTTTATGCTTGGTTTATGGTGCCCCGGACCACAGGGTTGGAAACTACCCGAACAGGGGGAGTTCATCTTCATCAACCTTCTCTAGTCCCTCGGTTAGGGGACCAGTCCCAGTACAATGTATCGCAGCAACAGCAGTGCCCATTTTCGAGGCCCTTGCCGCCTCAGGCCCAGGCATTTCAGCAGCAGAGACCGCAGCAGTATGCCCAAGTCCAAGTTCAGACCCAGAATTGCCAGAGAGGGCCGGCACCCAGAGGACATGGTCAAGTGCTAGCTTTGACCATATGAGAAGAAGGATTGGCACCAGGTGAGGTAGTGGCAAGTACAATTCTTGTCAACTCCTTCACAGCATCAGTGTTATTTGATTCTGGTGCATCATATTCATTTATGTCTGCACGATTCGCGACACGGATAGGACTGGAGCCCGAGTCATTATCAGTAAGGCTCAATATACTTACTGGTAACGGACTTGTGGGAGTAGATAGAGTATTTTCCTCGTGTCGGATCATATTTAGCGGTAGAGAATTTCCCGTTAGATTGATAGAGTTCCCGATGGCCGATTATGATGTGGTCTTAGGGATGGATTGGTTGAGAGACCAGTATGCTAGGATAGACTGCCATATTGGCAGGGTGGTTTTTAGCATTCCAGGAGCGCCAGAGTTTTTCTTTTCCCGAGGCAAAGTTGAACCTTCTCCTCCGGTATTGCGGATGGCAGTAGCAGCAGTGCAGTTACCCCGAATAGTTGAAGAGTTTCCAGATATTTTCCCAGAAGAGCTTCCAAGAATGCCGCCAGAGCGAGAGATCGAGTTCACCATAGACTTGATCCCAGGGATAGCCCCAGTATCAGAGAGAGTCTACAGGATGGCGCCATCAGAGTTAGAGATATTGTACAAGATAATTGAAGAACTCAGGACCAAGGGATTCATTCGTGCAAGTGGATCGCCTTGGGGAGCCCCGATGCTTCTTGTGAAAAAGAAGGATGGTACGTCCAGGTTATGTATAGATTATCGTACCTTAAATTCAGTGACCATCAAGAACAGATACCCTCTCCCGAGGATAGATGACTTGTTTGATCAACTCAAGGGGGCAGCAGTATTCTCGAAGATCGACTTGCAGTCAGGATACCATCAGATCAGAGTCAGAAAGTAGGACATCCCGAAGACAGCATTCAGATCGAGGTATGGGCATTGGGAGTTCCTTGTTATGCCATTTGGAGCAACCAATACGCCAGCTGTATTCATGGACCTCATGAATCGCATTTTCATACCATACTTAGATCAGTTCGTGATTGTGTTTATAGATGACATCCTGGTCTATAGCAAGAGTGAGGTGGAGCATGAGCAGCATCTCCGTGTAGTTCTTCAGATTATCAAGGAGCACCAGTTGTATGCCAAGTTCAGTAAATACGAGTTCTGGCTCGATCGTATTTCGTACTTGGGTCATATCATCACCAGAGGAGGAGTAAAAGTGGATTCCCAGAAGATCGTGGATATTGATGTAGTGCCCCGTCCCGCTCAGTCAATTGGAGGAATCGAAACGCCGACGGCTTTTGGCCTTAGCCTTGCAACGGCAGCTGGAAGACTTCGCTCGGTCGAGGCGACCGCTCGCTCAGGTGGGATAGTTTCGATGAACTTGCCTCATCTTAGTCTTCACATAATAAATCGTCTGTTTTCAACTTGCACAATAGGCTTGATAATAAAAGAGACGAATCCACATAGCTAAGGGAATAATCCCGACGGGTCGAAATGAGTTAGAACATGGAAAAAGGTCCAACGGTCGGCTTAGAGTTGGTGCACGACATGCTTTGAAAATGACACTCGGTCCTTTGTCCCGTGGCTTGGGAGAAGGAAAGTTGGTCTTCGGTGCAAAAGCTAAGAGTTAGCCTAAGTCATAGGTGTCGCCCGTGTAAATGCTTGATAAAGCATGCACGCTTCCACTGTGCAAGGCTTGGCATAGCCTTTGCTCGTCCCTCGGGTTAAGTTGTAGGCTTGAGTAAGTAAGACAAAGTTATGTCGGTCGACCTAAGTCATTCCAAGTGCTGTCCCGCTCATTCTGCGGTTGTCAAGTTAAGTAGTCCCACGATCTCAAGGCCCGTCGACTTGGGAAGGAGTGTCGCGTAGAAGCACGATTGGCTTAAGGCACGATGCACGGACTTAGTGTTTAAGACAAGGACTACAGTTGATCCAAGTGAGTTTTGAGAAAGGGATATCAAATAGGCATTTATGAGTTGAACCAAATGATAGGGTAACAAGGAAGGAAATGCTCGCGACCGTGGGTCGTCGAGAGGTCTCAAGGAAGGAAATGCTCGCGACCATGGGTCGTTGAGGGGTCTCAAGGATAGAAGTCTTGGTTTTGATAGAGGAATGACTGTGTGAGACGTCAGTTTGTGTCGAGTCTTGCATGGTCATTTGACAACTTGTCGACAAGGACGATGAACCCTCGAGCGGTAACCTTTGGCCAAGGGGCCGAATCGGCCTAGGTGGGAACAGGGTATAGTCGTGGGTAAGGTTTTGGCACAGGTTAAGCGGGGACTTGCGACGGGGCTAGCTACTTGCGTCGAAAGGATCCCGATTAACAAAACTATACGTCAAGGTATAGCTTGTGATGCTAGTGACCAAGTTCATATAGATGGGTCGGCACGGGCGGCAATCCGCGTGTGTGCCTTAGGATTGAGTCAGTCGGATGTCTGTACAGTTATAACACAAGGTTTGGTCCTAAGATTTGGCATCAACATAGGCGACGTGCTTAGGCACGAGATGCGGCGTCGGGTCTTAAGTTGTCGGCATATAAGTTGCATAAGTTGGTTTGAGTTGTCTTGAGTCTAAGTCAGGAAATACCGCAAGGCAAAGTTGGCCGAGTGGCACTTAGCCCACAAGTCTTGGATTGGGTCGGATGATGAGTTAGTAGCAAAGGGCCGCAAGGCGACGATACGATTGAGTTACATTGAGTTGTGAGGCACGGTATGATGCATTTGTAGCACGGTCACAAGGAATTGGGTACTATCACGTAGTTGCGTCTCTAATTTTGGCCGTAAGGCAAACACGACTTAATAGGTTAACGTTGTTGAGTTAACATTGATGTTACGAGCACGGGATGGTCTAAAGACACAAAATGAGCAAGGCCTCGGTCATAAAACTGATCTTAAGGCAAGACTAGAAAGACAATCGATAAGAAGTGACTATGTTGCACAAAGTAAATCAAACGTATTGGGTTTGTATGGGTGGGCGAGGAGCTCATTCCACCAGTACAGTTGAGTACTGACACCCATATAGTTTTCATGTGTAGAAACAGGTAGAAGCTCGTGGCACGGAGCTCGCTTAGATGCGTCGAGACACGGAGTTTCTTGGCGATTCGAAGCGTGCGGCCGCATGGAGTAAAGACTTATATAGGACACAATGTATGGACATCGCCTTCCAAAGCTTTTGCTGGATCAAGACTCGTAATTGAGAGATGAGAGAGAGCTGAGTGACTTGTAATGTGAGATGAGTGAGCTTGAGTGATTGTAATCTTGGCCTTGCGCCCCCAATGTAACCGTTATTTCAATATCAATAAAAGAGTTTCTTCTGAATGACTTATGTTTGTTCTAATTTCTGCTGCTATTATTCAATGTCTCTGTACGGGACTTCTGTGCGACGACCCCGTCGCAGCCGCTGAAATCGACCGTTATGGAACCCGCCTTGCACGAGCGCAATCTAGGCTCGTCCGGCATCACGCCTTAGCGAGGACGATCGCTCCTACGGGAGCGGGGCGTGACATAATGGTATCAGAGCACGGCTTTACGTCCTTGGACTTTCGATTGAATTTTTTAACTCCGTTGTTACCGTAAACTCTGAATCGTTGCTTCCGCAAAGTTGATATCGTGGGTGCTCTCTCTCTCAAATGTCCCATGGGATGTCCATACAATAAGTATACCTATTTTGCAAAATATAGGTGAACAGTTTTTAACAAAACAAAAAGAATGGTTCGCATAAGCACGGTTGGCTAAGTCGGGCTGGGCATATACACCAAAGTTGCATCGACCTTAGCAAAGTCGAGTACGGGATTCGTAGTGTTCGAGCTAGAATGAGTTGAACTCGATTGAGTAAATGTGGGATGACTGTCGATAGGGGTGCTATCGAGCGACGGTATCGTCGATGCGATATAGGTGAGCGTGCTTGGAAATAGAGGAATGGTTCGAACGGGATTCAAAGAAGTCGATTTTGATTCGAACGATAGTGTTGAGGATTTTTTGAATGACTTCATCCCTGAGTGGTGTATGCGATAGCCTCAAGAATGTCGATCGATCGAGGATTCGGGGGTGTCGATGAGTCTATCAGCAAGCGTTGCGTTACACAAAGCCATAGATTGAGTATCAATGAATAAGTCTTAGTCTTGAAGTTTGACGAGTGGATTCGAACAACCTAGAATTGATGCGCACGAAACGTGCACGGGATTGAGGATTACGCAAGTATGAAAAGCGAAAACGATTGAGTAGGTGAAATCGAATCGAGGAAAATTTAAGGTGTAGCGAATGGATAACTTGATTGAGGAAATTGATATGGATCGTATACGAAAAGTTAGCAACGACAGGTAGATAGTGTGCATGGAAGGCTAGATTTTGAAGTTACGCGAATGACTCTAAGGATTGGATTGAATGTTTCTCGATGATTTGAGTTAGCAAGGAATGATACGAATTGAGAAAATACGTTGGTCGATGACTTAAGATGGACGGATAAACGATACGTGAGTTTGGTTTGAGGAAATTGATGTTGTGAATGAATCGAGGGATAATGATCGAACTTGAATTTGAATGTCGAGAAAATTATCCAGTCGGACGATGGCATCATTCGCACGACTCGAAATTGTTGCAAAGGAAGATCGTCAGGTTACGCAAGTCATCGATGGTATTGAGGCGTATCAAAGATCGATATGCGATAACTCGGGGGTACTCTGACTCGGCGAATGACGATCGTGCAAGTGTTATTATTCGGTTGGATACGATACTTAGGATTTTGATCGAGATGAATGTTGGATGAAAATGATCGTGTCTTAATGGTTACGTTGATAGCCACAACGTCGACGATCTTGTCTTGCGCGAGTGCAACTCCAGCCTCGCACATGCATTGCGTCGGATTTGGGGCGATTGTTTTGCGTGAGCGCTGACATGGTGATTCATGTCGCAAGAATGATCGAACTCGAAAAATCAGGACGCGGCAACGTTGATTGTCTCAACTTGTCGGTTTGACTCGAAGGTGAATTTGAGGATGGTTGGACTTGCGACTGATGAATGAAAGAAACTTAAGGATTGAGTAGGTCCAATCCGCGCATCGAGAACGAACTAGTCTAGACGCAAAACAAGAGTTACGTCCCGATGAGGATGATTATCCCGCGGGAGCGTGCATGGTGATTCATGCCCACCGTAGAAAATCTGACTCGCGTGAGATCGGGACACAACATATTGTTAAGCTAGACGACCTCATGATCGATTTTGTGAATTGGAATAGATGACTTAGGAAATATGGAATGTGGAATTTTGGTTAGCAATGAATTGCATCATAGCGTACTCGAATTGAGAAAGATTGATAGGCGATCTGTGTCGAACATGTTCAAAAAGATAGACTAAGCGAAATGGCTTGTTGAACGAGTGAGATTGATATGTCAAGGAATTGGTTGAAACGTAAGTTGTCATAGGATGGCTTTGCTAAATAACGAACCCCGTGCGACGAAATATTGGGATGTGTGTTGGCAATCTATGCTCGAAGTTTAGAAATCGGAGTGATGCAAGCTTGGATAGAAAATCCCGTACTATCAACTTGGTTTGACCTTAGGAGGGGGTCAGTGTTGATATCGTTGTTTGGGAACTATGATTCCAATACTGACGGAAAGACATAGCCTAGCAGTTAGGCAGACATTCTGGTACGGAGCGATAGGAATGGTGAAGGTACCACTCATGAGGCTCGGTTGACATGCATGTATATCAAGGACGCTTGAATGCGTGCACGATCCGACGCGAGTGGTGATGGCGGGATTCGCTATCACGAGGCTTGGTTGAAATACATGTATCGTGGGGACGCCTAAGATATGTGCACGATCCATACTAAGTGATACGTTGAATTCAAGTAAGACTTGAGGAACGGGAAAGTGTCAAGGATTTTGAGATCGTGAGTCTTGAAGAAAGAATTGAGGGTAGCACGAGCGTGGCTCGGATTTGGGAAACGCATAGGCGTAGTGTGTGCGAGAGTTCTTGAATGTTGAGTAAATTAATAAGTCAATAAGTATACTCAGTTAATTTCGAGGACGAAACTTTTTCTGAGTGATGTATGATGTAATGCCCCGTCCCGCTCAGTCAATCGAAAGAATCGAAACGCCGACGGCGTTCGGCCTTAGCCTTGCAACGGCTGCTGGAAGACTTCGCTCGGTCGAGGCGACCGCTCGCTCAGGTGGGATAGTTTCGGTGAACTTGCCTCGTCTTAGCCTTCACAAATAAATCGTGAGTTTTCAACTTGCACAATAGGCTTGATAATAAAAGAGACGAATCCACATAGCTAAGGGAATAATCCCGACGGATCGAAATGAGTTAGAACATGAAAAAAGGTCCAACGGTCGGCTTAGAGTTGGTGCACGGCATGATTTGAAAATGACACTCGGTCCTTTGTCCCGTGGCTTGGAAGAAGGAAAGTTGGTCTTCGGTGCAAAAGCTAAGAGTTAGCCTAAGTCATAGGCGTCGCCCGCGTAAATGCTTGATAAAGCATGCACGCTTCCACTGTGCAAGGCTTGGCATAGCCTTTGCTCGTCCCTCGGGTTAAGTTGTAAGCTTGAGTAAGTAAGGCAAAGTTATGTCGGTCGACCTAAGTCATTCCAAGTGTTGTCCCGCTCATTCTGCGGTTGTCAAGTTAAGTAGTCCCACGATCTCAAGGCCCGTCGACTTGGGCAGGAGTGTCGCGTAGAAACACGATTGGCTTAAGGCACGATGTACGAACTTAGTGTTTAAGGCAAGGACTACAGTTGATCCAAGTGAGTTTTGAGAAAGGGATATCAAATAGGCATTCATGAGTTGAACCAAATGATAGGGTAACAAGGAAGGAAATGCTCGCGACTGTGGGTCGTCGAGAGGTCTCAAGGAAGGAAATACTTGCGACCGTGGGTCGTTGAGGGGTCTCAAGGATAGAAGTCTTGGTTTTGGTAGAGGAATGACTGTGTGAGACGTCAGTTTGTGTCGAGTCTTGCATGGTCATTTGACAACTTGTCGACAAGGGTGATGAAACCTCGAGTGGTAACCTTTGGCCAAGGGGCCGACTCGGCCTAGGAGGGAACAGGGTATAGTCGTGTGTAAGGTTTTTGCACAGGTTAAGCGGGGACTTGCGATGGCGCTAGCTACTTGCGTCGAAAGGATCCCGATTAACAAAACTATACGTCAAGGTATAGCTTGAAATGCTAGTGACCAAGTTCATATAGATGGGTCGGCATGGGCAGCAATCCGCGTGTGTGCCTTTGGATTGAGTCAGTCGGATGTGTGTACAGTTAGAACACAAGATTTGGTCCTAAGATTTGGAATCAACATAGGCGACGTACTTCGGCACGAGATGCGACGTCGGGTCTTAAGTTGTCGGCATATAAGTTGCATAAGTTGGTTTGAGTTGTCTTGAGTCTAAGTCAGAAAATACCGCAAGGCAAAGTTGGTCGAGTGGCACTTAGCCCACAAGTCTTGGATTGGGTCGGATGATGAGTTAGTAGCAAAGGGCCGCAAGACGGCGATATGATTGAGTTACATTGAGTTGTGAGGCACGGTATGATGGATTTGTAGCACGGTCATAAGGAATTGGGTACTATCGCGTAGTTGCGTCTCTGATTTTGGCCGTAAGGCAAACACGACTTGATAGGTTAACGTTGTTGAGTTAACATTGATGTTGCTAGCACGGGATGGTCTAAAGACACAAAATGAGCAAGGCGTCGGTCATAAAACTGATCTTAAGGCAAGACTAGAAAGACAATCGATAAGAAGTGACTATGTTGCACAAAGTAAATCAAACGTGTTGGGTTTGTGTGGGTGGGCGATGAGCTCATTCCACCAGTACAGTCGAGTACTGACACCCATATAGTTTCTATGTGCAGGCACAGGTAGAAGCTCGTGGCGCGGAGCTCGCTTGGATGCGTCGAGGTACGGAGTTCCTTGGCGATTCGAAGCGTACGGTAGCATGGAGTAAAGACTTATATACAGGACATAATGTATAGACGTCGCCTTCCGAAGCTTTCGCTGGATCAAGACTCGTAATTGAGAGATGAGAGAGAGCTGAGTGACTTGTAATATGAGATGAGTGAGCTTGAGTGATTGTAATCTTGGCTTTGCGCCCCCAATGTAACCGTTGTTTCAATATCAATAAGAGAGTTTCTTCTGAATGACTTGTGTTTGTTCTAATTTCCGCTGCTATTAGTCAATGTCTCTGCACGAAACTTCTGTACGACGACCCCATCGCAGCCGCTGGAATCGGCCGTTATGGAACCCGCCTTGCACGAGCACAATCTAGGCTCGTGCGGCATCATGCCTTAGCGAGGACGATCGCTCCTACGGGAGTGGGGCATGACAATTGAGACATGGCCAGTACCCAGCACAGTCGCAGAAGTTTGTAGTTTTCTTGGCTTGGCCGGCTACTACCGGCGATTTGTTTCAGACTTTACTCGAATTTCAGTGCCATTGACCCAGTTGACCTGCAAGGATGTGCAGTTTGCTTGGACAACAGAATGTCAAGATTCTTTTGAGATGTTGAAGCGAGGTTTGATGACGGCACCCATTCTCACTCTTCCAGATGGGACTGGAGGATTCTTAGTATATTGTGATGCTTCGGGCAGAGGTTTGGGATGTGTTCTGATACAGTATAAAAAGGTAATAGCTTATGTGTCACGCCAACTTCGTGATCATGAGAGGAATTACCCAATCCATGACTTGGAGCTGGCAGCAGTAGTGTTTGCACTTAAGCTATAAAGACAATACTTATATGGAGATAGGGTGGAGATTTTTACCGACCACAAGAGCCTGAAGTATGGGTTCACTCAGAAGATCTTAACATACATCAGAGAATGTGGCTAGAGCTACTTATGGATTATGATGTCAACCTGCAGTATCATCCAGGAAAGGCCAACGTAGTAGCAGATGCATTGAGCAGAAGAGCCAGAGTTTATTTTCTAACAGTACAACAAGTGTTATTAGCAGATCTTCAGAAGATGGGTATAGTAGTTGTCCTTCCTACCAGCGTGGCATTGATGGCCAGTATGCAAGTTCAGTCCACTATAGTCGAGAGGATCCGGATGGCTCAGTCAACAAATTCTAAGCTTCAGCGACTCAGAGCAGAGTGTGAGGCAGGACGACGACCAGAGTTATGTATCCATGAAGACGGTACACTTCGACATGGGAGGCATCTTTGTGTACCCAGTGGTGATATTAGACAGAAGATTATGGCAGAGGCTCACAGTTCTCAGTATTCTGTTTATCCCGGTGGCACAAAGATGTACCGTGATATCCGACAGCACTTTTGGTAGAATGGCATGAAGAGGAAGATAGTCCGGTTTGTCTCTCGGTGTTTGGTTTGCCAACAAGTTAAAGCTGAACATCAGAGACCAACTGGACTTTTTCAGCCCTTACCAATTCCAGAATAGAAGTGGGAGCATATAACCATGAATTTCGTGACTGGATTACCTAGATCCCCAGCCGGTAGAGATGTTATTTAGGTTGTTATAGACAGGCTCAGGAAGGTGGCTCACTTTCTCTCATTCAGAGCTGGTCAGTCGACGGCTCAGCTGGCAGAGATGTACCTCAGGCAGATCGTCAGATTTTATGGTGTACCAGTCAGTATCATCTCGGACAGAGATTCAAGATTTACGTCGCACTTTTGGCTCAGCCTGCAAGAGAGTTTGGGAACTCACCTCCAGTTCAGCTCAGCTTATCATCCGCAGACAGATGGTCAGTCAGAGCATACCATACGAACCTTGGAAGATATATTGAGATCTTGTACACTCGACTTTCGTAGTTCGTGGGAAGATTACCTGTACCTGGTGGAGTTCTCGTACAATAACTGTTTTCAGGCCAGTATGCAGATGGCACCGTTCGAGGCGATGTATGGTAGGAAGTGCAGATCTCCGCTAGCATGGGACGATATTGGGGAGAGGCAAATGCTTGGTCTGGAAATAATTTCCCAGACAGTTGAGGTGGTCAAAATAGTCAAAGATCATCTTCGCATATCACAAGATCGCCAGCGTCATTGGGCCGATTCTCATTGGTGCCCCCTTGATTTTTCTGTCGACGACCATGTATTCCTGAGGATTTCGCCTAACCATGGCGTCATTCGTTTTGGTATACGGGGAAAGCTTAGTCCTAGGTATATAGGGCCGTTCGATATTCTGGAGTGAGTAGGTGATGTGTCCTATCGTCTCGCTCTTCCGCCGTCGTTATGAGAGGTGCATGATGTCTTCCTTGTATCCCAATTACGACGGTATATCCCGGATCCGAGTCATGTCCTTGATCATTCAAAATTGGTTGTTGGTACCAATCTTTCATATGAGGAGAGGCCCGTATCCATATTGGATCGGAGAGAGAAAATACTCAAGAACAAGACTATCAAGTTAGTCCGTGTTGCTTGGGGTCATCACTCTTCGGATGAGTCAACGTAGGAGCGTGAAGATGATATCCGATCGCGATATCCCGATCTGTTTGACTCATAAGGTATAATGTCCTTCTTATGCCTTATACTCACGATTCCTTGCTTGAATGATTGATTGCATGGTAGACTGCTTAGTATAGCTTGCTTGTGATTAATATAGCTTGTCCTTGCCTCTCTAGCCTCTTAATTAAATTTTGAGGACGAAATTCTTTTAAGGTGGGTAGAGTTGTAATGCCTGTAGTTCGTATTACGTATTTTGTTATATGTGTACGTAATCTCGGACCTGTATATAGACTTGTCCTGATTGGCTAGCCTTGGATTCTGTATTGGCATGAGTTAGCTAGCATTTCATGGTTCTGGCATGCATTGGGTTCGGTTGGGTTCGGCTTGGTTGGTTCGGTTTGGGTTGGAATGCAAATCCCTACCTACCACCCTCCATCAATCCCAACAACCCATTCTCTCTCTTCATTTACTTCTTCATCTACTCTTCTCCTTCCTTCATTAACTTTTTCCACCGACCAGAGAGAGGCTTAGGTAAGTGTAACTTGCTTCATGGAGGAACTCAGATTTTGTTGTTCTATTGTCTTCCTCATGATATTCTAAGTCACTTTAGTATTTAGCATTTTTCAATTCCATGGCTCATTTAATGTAGATCTAAGTTTTAGCATTTGTTGATCTTTATGGTTTTGATCTTCTAAAATTGGGTTGTTTCCGAAATAGAGAGTTTCATGTAGTAGGGATTTCGATTTTACGCAAGTTTGACGCGGGAATGGTTGGATTTCATCGAGACTTGACCGAGATGGGGCTTGCTTGAGTTCGTAAGCTTTTATGCCTACTTGTCTTGGCCATGGGGAGAAGATAAAGTTTTACGCACACGTTCAAACGTGTTAGCGTAGTGTTTGGCCTTTACGCTCATGTTTTACGTGATAGCGTATTATTTAGCCTTTTACGCACACGCAATTGCGTGCCAGCGTACTCCGTTCTACGCCGAGTTCATTCGAACTTTACGCTCGGGGCCCTCCGGCTCGCGTAAAATCGTGCTCGTGTAGAATCGTACTCGCGTAGACTCTGGCTCGGGCAGATTCTCGCGTGCGTAGAGTCTTGCTCGAGTGTTTCCTCGCATAGAGTTTGATCGCGTAGAGCCTCTCTCGCCTACGGCTTGCTAGTGTAAAGCCCTGGCTTACGTAAAACCCCACCCGCATGCACCCTTGTTCGCGTAGAGCTATCTCACCTTGCTCTTGCTAGCGTAAGCCACTTTATGCTTGAGGCCCCTTGGCCCAGCGTAGAGGTACGCGCGTAGAGACTTTGAGTCCCTATGGCGTACACCTTTACCCTTTTATATCGTTACGCCTTTTGTCATGAACTTGATAATCACAAATTATTTAATATGCTTGAAATGATAATTGTACATGACATGGTATAAAATAGACATGACATAGCATGATATGACAAGCAAGCATGATAGGAACTATTGAAAGCTGTTACGACGGCCAGTATGGCATGACAAGAATGACATGAAAAAATGAATGGTCTGGACACCATCGACGATTGTGTTTGTACAAATGAACTAGTGTTGTCTTGCATCATGTCTAGGATAGGGACCCCTGAATACCACGATCAGGGGTACCTACTGAAATTGACTAAGACTAATAACTAGAAAATCCAGTAGTTATGGAAAGATTTCCCAGCTACAGGCAATCCCGTTATCTGGGCGCCCCATCATGGAATTTGTAGCCTACCGTCGAGTAGGGCACATTTCTAGCACACTGTCATGTGTTGCACCTACCAAGCTACTTAAGGGTACATGCGTTTCTTGGACGATGTACCCACATGAATTCAATCCCCTAATTGCGTCTGGATAACCTGGATGGTCTGCATGGCTTATGGCTGTTGGAATAATCTCATTGCATCTTGCTAGTAACTAGGCCTGTGATAATCCTAGTTAGTTAAAGTATCAAGCCGTACTCATTGCTTGGCCGTGACTGTTGGATGGAGTCTAAGTCTTGGCCTGTCCCGGTTCCTGGAAAATTCAATAATATGATTATTTATACTTACCTTAACAATAATGATCAAGGGCCAAGTTCTGTTCAGGCGAAGGGTTACAACCCTAGTCTTTATTTGGTTTAAGGGTTGTAACCTGGCTCCCGGAGCAGTTCTGTGTCCTCTTTTTGTTTGTTGTCTTAATTGCACCCAACGTCATGCTCGTCATATTTTACTTTACCAACAAGAATTTGAGATGGGTATCTATTCAGGTGAAAGGTTACAACCCCGGTCCTTGTTTGGTTTATGGGTTACGACCTGGCTGCCTGAATGGTTTTTTCGTACTCAATTCACTGTTGTTTGCTCTGTTATTATCATTTTTCTTTATATATAATTATTATCTTTAATATCCTTTATTATATGTTGGCTTTAGTTCCTAAGTGAAGCCTCCTTTGTGGCACTTGCTCTTTCTGGGGTCTGACCCAACTGGTTTTGTATGGCCAGATATCGGACCAGGTCCAGAGGATCTACCTACCTTCCAGCTAGATGGTGACCACCAGGCGTAACCAAGGCAATGAATGGGTTCCTTTTGTTCTTCCACTTTATTGTATAAATATTCTTTTGAAGCATTTAGCCGGCGAGCACGTGTTAGCTCGTATTACACCTTTACTTACTGTCTGCCTACGGGCTATAACATGATTGACAAATCCTAGGGTTGATCATGTATGACTGAAACTCTTGCTAGTCTTGACATTTTGTATGACTAGCTTCATGATCATCCAAATATGTAATGTATGGGACACCTTAGTATTATATATTTGGTGCTCTAATATCTTGTAACTGTTATTACTTGCTTGAGATTGAGACAATAGGCTTGTTCATGACCTTAAGAGACTGATGGCTTGTAGTTAAACCCTCATGTATCTAGACAGCCGTGACCGTATAGCGAGGTGGATTGCACTTCAATATGCGTAGCTGGATATGTAAGCTCCCACTTTCCAGTATTCTGGTTCTGGGGCGTTACATCTTGCGCTCCAAAACTTAACCGTGACTAAGGCCTTCTATACTAAATATTTATAAAATTATAAAAATTGCATTGTAATTCAAACAATTAAATAAAGGATACTTTCCAAACTTTCGGAAAGAGGGATTACGGTCAAGAATTGGGTTCCAGGTAGGTCTAAGTTGATGAGTAAATAGTCTACCCACCTTAAGTCATATCATCGTATCAAAATGTAATAGTGTATCTATAAAACTTTCCAGGTCATCTAAATTTAGTAAACTGCATGGCCTATTCCTTAACTACCCAATAATCAAATTAATAAGGGACTCATATTCCTAATAATTCAATCCTAATTGTGAATGAACATTTCCTAGTCGTAGGCTCGCAATAGTACGACTAACTTAAGTACTATCACGAGTTCGTAATCTTTTGCGAAAACTGACCTACATGGGCCACCACAAAAACTTGTCACGACCTGTACCCGCTTTTCGGATACGAGACGTATCCAAGCCAGCCTACACCGCAGAGTCGGCGGTAGAACGCTGTCACGGCCAAGATGCTCAAAATCACAAAATATATATTTATTGCTCATTTACATTATTAAATCAACTTTACAAATTACAAGGTTTCACAACTTCACATTTGCTAGAAAATACAATGTCTCACAAAATAGAAAGACAGCTATTTCAACTATCTAGGTTGTCCTCAGCATACCCATGCCTTTCCAGTGCTAAGAGTGATCGCGGCTAAACCTAAAAAATATTGGTTTTTAGTCAGGAATAGAACGAGCACAATCTCACAATAGATTCAAAACAATGACGAAATCCATAAATCTGTAAATAATAATGAAATACACGACAAAAAGACAAGTATAGAATCATGACATAACGGAGCATGGAGAACAAGACAAGTGAGTACTAAAAATAGAGAAGACCTATAGCCAGCAATATATACTGTAGAACTAGACACTGTACCTATCTAGTGAGTTGAAATACTACTTTGACATGTAAGCGGCTAAGGCTAAATCCGGCACCCCGCACATGAAATGTGCGACTGCTATTAGGCAAGAATAAGATCCGGCACCCGCACGTAAAGTATGAGGCTGCTATTAGGCAAGTATAATTTTGGGTTTGTTTACATGTCTAGAGTATTTCCCCGCCCGACCAGTACTCAAGGATCCAAACAGGTCACGAACACGGTAATAGATTGGTCACGAACAACATGCAAGAATCCACAACTACTATCTCGTGTAACATCGTGTCAAGAACCAATGGAATATCAATGTAAAACACTACTACATACATGATTCATAGAGATAATCAGATATAAAAACTATCAGAGATGTACACGCCTGAGGTCCTGTGCTGGTGAAACCGATAATAGTATACCACTCAATGAGCCATAATCAGTCAACATGTAGAAGTCTCTGAATGCTGAAATAAATATTACCAACATTTTTAGAATAGTCAAATTAGTTAGAATTGCATGTCCTTAAGACCAATTCTGGACACATAGGGAAAACGATAATTTTGGGTCAAAACGGTGTTCGCCGTTGGACCTTCTTTGCACCAAAAAGCATGCCAGAGACTATGGTCTCTAAAGTCGTCAAACTATATGTCA